>VZSR01002395.1:4546717-4582843 GCA_013398615.1 Brachypodius melanocephalos | reverse complement strand
CTGGAGCCTCCTCTGGGCTCTCTCCAGCAGCTCCAGGTCCCTGCTGTGCTGGAGATCCCATAAAAAACCCAACACTGGCCAAGCAGGGCTCTGGGGTCCACTCAATAGACGAGAACTTTGCAGATCCCAGCTGCTAACCTCTGCCTGAGCCCCTCTGGAGGATCTCACACTGCACAAGGCAGGAACTGGATCACAAAATCTCTCTTCTGCTGCCCAGGGAAGCTGTCTAACAGCAGTTCTGCTGCTCCTTAATTAAACACAGTGGGATAAAAAATCATCTGGGCTCTCCAATTGCTGTCCCCTTGTAAATATTTTTGGTGTCCATCACTGGAGTCTTGTTGCTGATCTTTCTTTGATGCCAGAAAAAAATTAATTTTTTTTTTTGGCAATTAAGAATGTAGCCTAATGAACCAGCCTGGCTTGGGATTCATCACTTACTTTCCCACCACAACATTTACTATTTTCATGTCCTTAAGCAAGCCAGGTAATCTCTCTGTTTTTCTGCCTCCCTTATTTACACATAAAGAGTGAGGCTCACTGCAGATATATTTGTGCAGTATTTATGAACCTGCTTCATTTTAGGAACGGTTATACAGTTTGAATCACAAGGGAAAATAACTAAATTACAAAGCAAATTACCTTCAGTTACCCAATAATTGTGCCATTTTCTCCCAAATGTGAAAGATGCAGTTATTAGCAGAAGAATCTCTCAAATGTATCATTTATTGGAGGGGCAGAAAGTTTCTTGTTAAGAGAGAAACTGCTGCAAATATAGACAGACCGTGACTAATTCAAGCAGAAAAACTTGCAGTCACTTCCAAACCTCTTTCTTACCAGAGGGAATAAATTTCTCCTCATTTTCCAGCCGGTGCAGCACAGGTATCTGCACCCCTCGGGTACAAAACAGAGTCAAACTTCATGGCAGAGGCACTTAGATGCCTTTTTAATTTTTTTTTAATATGTACTATATATATATTTCATAGCCTGAAGTCCTGCTGAATCTTTCTGTACATTAAAAAAAAAAAAAAAAAAAAAAAAGCTTTTAAAAAAGTGAATTTATTGGTTCCAGACATTGATGCGCAGCAGAGCACCTCTGGGAATTCCAGCCAGAGAAGGGAATCCTTTGCTTTGGGATGGATGAGCCTGGCACACACGGTTTCGTTATTATTTGTTATTTATTTTGTTGTTCTATTTTGTTATTGCCTGCTTTGGAAGGAGGGACAGAGGGGATCCTGCCAGGTTCCCTCCCACAGGGACTGGAGCTCCAGGCTTTTCTTTCCTCTTGACCCTGACACACAGCTGAGCTCTGGACAAGGCTCTCAAGTCATTTCCTAAAGGAATAACTGCTCAGGGAATACTCTTTTTTTTTTGGCACTTTACAAGTTCCCTGATTTCCCTCCTCCAACCCTGCTTCATCTGCAGCTTAAGTGCTTTTTCCCCTCAGGCTGATCCATAAGCCCATCCTTAAACCTCACACCAGCTCTTCCTAAGCCTTTGCCAGAGATCTCAGCCACAGCCTGGATGGAATATTTCTCAGGGGAGGTTTTGTTTCTGTTTCCATCTGCCTCTGGCAGCCCTGAACACTCCTGAGCTCTGCATTTTCCTTGCTCTCAGAACAGCCCCTTACCTAAGCCTTAAAACTTTTATCACACTAAGGACAAGGTTCCTCAGCTGCTGTCCAGATATAAAAATCCTTGGGAGAATTCCTGGCCTGACCCTCCTTTTGCAACACCTTTAAAGAGCAGCTCTGCTGGATTATTTCCTGTTCACAAACTCAGCTTTACTCACCCCAAATCATCGACCAGAGAGAGAAATCCTGCAGGGATGACTCTTCCTGATTCGACCTCTGTGATAATAAATCCGGGTAAGTCCAACTGGAGCTCTAGGCTTCCTCTTGCTCCCTCCAAAATTGTAACCTTAATCCCTTAAAAAGCCTTTCTACAAACCCAGAGGAATTTCCTAGATAAAAACCCCTCAGAGTGAGGGCCAGCTTCATCCAAACGATAAAAATTTGGCAGGCAGAAGTGCTAGAGAGGACAGAACAGGGTTTTGTGGGTGACAGCAATGGCTCAGAGAACCAAATCCAAGGTAAAAAAAAAAAAAATATCCAGAGGCGAGAACTCCTCTGGAAAGAGGGAAAATCAGCAAAAACGAAGAGGATGGAGTGAAAAACAACACAACCCGTTTCTGTTCCAGCATCTCTGATCCCCTTCGCGGCCACAACCAAGACCAAACGAAGAGCACAGTGGTAATTATACATCAGTGCTAATTATACAGCATTAACAGTGCTGTAAACACGTGACCAAGGCAGAGTATGAGGGTTAAAAATGGACGTTTCTGTGTTGGTAGGGATGATCATTCAGAACTCAGTGTCGCCATGCACCGTGGTGCTAATTAACGAACTGATAATGGTTTGGTCCAGGTTTTTAAAATTTAAACCCCTCCTTTCACAGCGACCCGTAGCTGACGTGAACCTCTTCAATAAGTTGTAACTTCTTATTAAAGCACTAAAAGTGATTATTGTGGCTTTAATCCATTTAAAGCCTATTGATGGGAATCAAAATCTCCTTCATGAGGAGCCACTGGCATTACCAGCCCAGGCCTATCTTCAGCCAACACTCTTTTTTCCAGAGGCTTTAATATGGTTTTTATTTTGTGAAAGAGGCGTTCCTTGTTTTCCTTTCCAATATTTAGGTTGCAGGGTCATTGTGACGGGGGAGGAAGCACAGCATATAAAGTAAATGGAATTTAAATTTTATTTTCTGGCCAGAAAGCTTAACCAGATATCAAAATTGTTGCTTCGTCAAGTATGGTGCGTTTTATCCGAATCTTTCCCTTTTGAAATGCATTTTTAATACTTCTTGATTTGCTCTTGGACGCCAACAAACCTGAGAAATGTCGATTATATGGAAAGCTATTTCAGAATGATCCTTCCAGCTCATGAGGAGAGTTGGTGAATGATTTCACCATGGAGAAATAAAGATGGGAAGTCAACAGGATTCCCAGAGAAGCTTTCCCTGGATCCCTGGAAGTGTCCAAGGCCAGGCTGGACAGGGCTTGGAACAACCTGGGACGCTGGAATGGATGGGCTTTAAGATCCCTTCCAACCCAAACCATCCAGGATTCTGTGATTCTAATATTCCTTGCTACCTGGAAAGAGCAGGTACAAGACATGAAATCAAATTAGAGAGAAATTAGATGATTCTTTGACTGGAAGTCTTTAATCTCAAAAGGACCGTTTGGTGAAAGCTGCTTTTCTTCCCCATTTTGATTAATATTTTTTGCCAATACCAACAGAAATAAGTAAAATCCCTTCAACGAGGGGTTTTATGTATGCACATGGAGTGCCTTGACTTCGTTTTGAAGAGGGGAAAAAACCCTCCCAATTAACAGTTTAATATTGCTTTTGTTATTTCCTTTATGATGCTCATAATTGCGCCGCTGATTTTTAATTAAACACGCATTTTGCGGAATGTGTCGCATAAATAACCCTTCTGAGCCGCGCTTTTAATAACTATTCATCATTCATTTAGGCAGTACAAAGGGCACTGGAAACAATTACTGAAATGTGCTTATACAAGGCAGAGCAGAGCTCAGGAGACTTCCCAGAGCATCTCATTGTCTGATTAAAGCCCCTGATGGATTTACAGTGGACCCTGTTTTAACAGATAAGATAAATCTACTGTTGTCCTTATTCCTCATTATTAAAACCAATATCCTAATTATTTCTGGCAGGTTGTTTCTAAGGTATTACTTTGGCTGTCCATAAATTGAACGTTTCTATCCTTGCCAATGTTTTTTTTTTTTTCTTTCCTGGGGACTTTTTGTGCTGCTTTGTGGTAAAGGACTCCGGAATATCTCTCTCTGAGACAGCAGATATTTGAATATTTTTGTTGGATCTGTGCTTCTGGTGCCGTGCAGAACCTGAAGATGGACAGAGAAATTCTCTGTGTTTAATGAGACTCCATCACCTTTTCACAGGGAGCATTTTCTGGGTTCAGTGTCCTTGAATTTCCTGGGACTGAATCCAGGGAATTGTTTCAGGCTTTAGGGGTGTGAAGGAAGGAAGAAGAGGAACCAGTAGGGTTGACCTTTTAAGATTTAATTTTGATAAATTTTGGCTTTCAATGAGTTATTCTTCAGAATCATTTTGTAAACCAAGGAAAATAAGTTTGGGTAGATTTTACAGGATCACAGAACCCTGATTTGGGTTGGATGGAAAAGCCCATCCCATTCCACCTCTGCCATGAGCAGGGACACCTTCCACTATGCCAGGGTGCTCCAGCCTGGCCTGGACCACTCCCAGGATACATTTATCTATCATTTATTCAAGGAAAAGAACATCACAGACACATCTGAAAGCTTTCTGAGCACAGAAATACTTCAGGTTGTCTTGCACTTCTCTCCACCTTTCCCAGAGCCATAATCACCGTTAAACACCGGTGTTTCCACAGTCACCCTTCCACTTAAATTGATCATTACCCTTTATCCTGGATGAGCAGCAGTTTCACCCTCAATAACACACACTGATGTGTGAATCTATTCAGAAATTAAAAAGTGTTTAGAAGAATTTCTTTCCTTACTTTTGCTTAACGATAATTATTTCCCAGGGATCCTGTCAGCAGCTCAGCCCAGCCCCATTGGGATTACCATTGGCAGTGGATATTCCTGGGAAGGTATTTGGAATGTTGCCCCATCCTCCTAAAACTCAGCTTAATCTCAGTTTTTCTTTTTCTCGTGCCACGTACAGGAGAACTGATCTTTTTTATGTTTTTACGCTGAAGATCTTCTGTTTAATCCTCCAGCTTCCTGATTTCTTCTGCTTCAAACACATCCTGGGCTGGAACCAGCTCTAGCTTCACTTCAGCTTTCTGCAGTTGTGTGGTGTAGAACCTGCTCCTAATTAACAGGCAGGAATAATTATTCTATGTAGAAACAACTCTGATCCTGGAATAAAAGCAGACACACACCAGGGAGGTGATTTTCTGTATTTGGCAGGAGATTTATCTGATCCTGAGGAATTAGATATGACCCAATAGATTAATTATTTCAGAAAACGCTCGAGTTTTCCTTGCAATGTTTGGCATTTAAAATGAAAAGCTTTTTTTGGCTGGATAATTTGAGAGAAGGACTTCTGTGGATGGTTGTATTTTACCCTGAGAGGACGTTGCTTAGAACACACTCCTCGAGACAGAACGGGTCCATATGTTAAATGCTGATTATTAGAAAACAAAGCCTTAGGGAGAAGCTCTCTGAAAGGGATTTGTAGGACTTTTGAGAAAGAGACTGATGCAAAATCACCTCAAAATCCTGGCGGATTTGCAAGCAGGCCCCCAGGGCTGAACATTCCCCTGCAGGAGTTCTGCTCTTGAATGTTCCCCCCAAGGTTTTTGTTTGCACGAGTGTGACAAATAAACCGAGTGGATGCAGCTCCGCTGGTTCTAGGATTGATGGTGCTTTTGGTTAATTGCAGGTGTCTCTGGGAAAGGAGATGGTGCAGGAATAATTTTGAGTTGCTGGCTTTTCACCCTGCTCCCAACACCTGCTGGTTTTATTTTAACACCGCCACGACTGGTGGCTTGAATTTGGGGCTTTTTTTTTTTTTCAATCAAATGTTTTAAATACTTTTTGTGACTCCACAAATGCACTGGCTCAAGGATCAGCATCTCCTGTCACTTCAGAATAATCAAAGAAAACGTTCTCTTGAAAGGAAAGGTCAGATGGACGGATTGTTGCTGCATATCCCACTGCTGATTTTTGAAAGTTTAGGAAATTGAGGAAGATTTTTTTGTGCACAAAGATTGGTTCTGTGTATCAGAAAACATTAAAAGGAAGTGGTTTAGATCATCTAATTCTCAATCTGCATCTGGATTCGCCTTAAATTCATTTAATAAGGTTCTGTTTCATTAAGATTTTCCAGACTGATTTTTATTCCTTCTCAATTACAACATAAGAAACCAATTATGAACAGGCTTGTGTGTCATAATCATTGCATCTTTCTAGTGAAGTGGGAGGAAATTACGTGGATTTAGAGTCTCCCGGAGGAGCACATTGCTGTCAAACAACAATTGACTGCAAGAGCAATAACATAATTCCATTATTGGCAGAAGGGATAATGTGGGCTTTTATTTTATCCGATTCCACATCCCTTTCGCCTGCTCAGAAGATCTGGACAGCCACTTTAGTTCAGGTCAGGCATCTATTTAAATCAATCTGGTGCCAATCAGACCCACCTCAGCAGCTCTGACAACTCACTGCTGTCAAATATTTACCAGGAGATGCCCTGAAAAATTCCCTGAGCTATGGGAGCACCTGGATTAAGATGGCAGATTATATCTGGATTTTTTTTTTTTTCCTGTGTTGGAGAGTTAATATCTCCTGGCAGAGCACAGGGCCCAGGAGGACAGGAGATGTCTGTGCAAAGCAGCCTGCAGGCCCAGACTGAGCAGCACAGACAAAGTAATTACGGGCACTTCAGGAAGAACTAATAAACGTTTCCCAAATCCGTTTTAAAGGAAATTGGAGAAGGACTTTGTCAGCGTTGAGACAGGCCTCCAGGAGAACACAGCCCCTGACATTTTCTCCTCTCCCTACTCCTGCCTCCCTCCAGGAAAAAGGGAGTTTTTAGAACTCTGAGTCCAAATGTCGAAGATTACTCATTGCTGCTTCAAACGCGCGGCTCCTGGGAACTCCTTTGCCACAAACGTTTCTCCTAAATTGAAGAAACTTTTTGAAGCATTGAAACAGTCTGTAGACCGGAAAGTGCAGTCTCCTGTCAGGTCAGAAATATGACAATTTTGTGACTATTTCAGGAACGAGCTGCATCGATGCTTTATTTCATCTCCCAGGCCTCCGTTGGTTGAAGTGAAAATATTATTTACTGGAGCAAAAGCTGGCAGCAGCTCTTACAGAGGCTTTAAGAAAAGTGGATAAAATATGTTTGCAGTGCTGTAATTCCTCCCTATGAGGGTGGGCACAGAGTGCCCAGAGCAGCTGTGGCTGCCCCTGGATCCCTGGAAATGTCCAAAGCCAGACTGGAGCAACCTGGGATAATGTCTGGTGATGACAAGGGGCCAAGGAGCTGTTTGTAAAATATCAGTGTTGATCATTCTGAAGCCTTTTGCTTCCCATTGCTGCACTGACGATGTGAATTCACCTGATACCACAAAAACCAGATTAAATCCACCCTTCTGGTCCCTTTGTCACCAAGCAGAACAGAAGATTCCCCAAATGCTGCAGTTGTGTTGGATCAACACTATTTACCTGGATTTTTCCTTTTTTTAGAGCACTTGTGTTGGGCAGTCTGGTCCAGGCTCATCTTCCACTGCTTTAATGGGAGAATAAAAGTTTTACACTTTAGTGGCTTGGCAGGTGTGACAGTTCTCTTAATGCCTGCCCAGAGCTGTAAATTACAGATGCAAAAACCACAGCCAGAGGAAGGACAGAAGCAAAGATGTTGTTGTAAGTGAATCAACACATTTTGTGTAAGTTTGTAGTGTTTTATTCCTCTGTACACAGATTTTCTTCTCATCCTATGAAAAAGTTTCCCACCAGGCATCGATCCTGAGCTCTCATCAGGAACATTGCATCACTCCGAATTTTCATTTAATGATATTACAGACTTTATTGCAATTCCCCTCTTTTTTTTTTTTTTTTTTTTGCTTTTCGTGAGCTTTAAGCCAAACATAATGACACTTACATAAAGCTGAATTATTTCCCTCCTCGTTTGTACAACCTGTTCCAATCTTATTTTGTCATTTTCGAAATGAGTCTTTGGTTAGAAAACTGCTCCAGGTGAGGTTTCTCTCCCTTATTTCCTAGTACTCCTCTCATTTTGGGGGAAATAAATCATGATGTTCTCAGAATCAGATTATTCCCAGTTACTACATAATTCTGTGATTTAGTTTCATTATGTAATATTGGCAGCAGGAAGATTCTTAATTAGTTGTACTTGCTCTTCAGAAAAGTTTTTAGAGAAGTCAGTAAAATCAAAAGTTCGACCTAAGCATGTTCTCCACACTTAAATTAACCAGATTAATCACCAGAGTAGCTTGAGGTTATAAAATGAGGGAAGATGTGATTCTTAGCAAAAAGCTGCACGTGGAAAGGCACTTCCAAAGAAAATCATTTCCCAAGGAGAAATGGCTTTGGTTTGGGGAAGAAGGCTGGCATTCCACATCCCCTCCACTGCAGCCCTCTGGGCTGTTCCATGATAACAAACAAAAAAAAAGAAACACAACCTCCAGGCTGAGCAATTTAAAAGACATTCAGACAAGACATATCAGGCAAAAATCAAAGTTTCCCTCATGAATCACTGCTGTTGCAGAGATCTCCTCTCCTTTTCCCCCCACTGAGCCGCTCTGGTTATTTACAATGATAAATTTGATTCGAAACTCCTGCATTTAAGTAAGACAGAGCATAAGAAGGAGATTAAATTGTGTGAATGATTAATATATAGCCTGTCTATGGAGCTCTGGAAGGAATCTACTTTTTTTTTTTTTTTTTGAGTCTGTACTTTTTGCCTGTTCATAAGTTTTAACAAACTTTGTATTTCAGACTTCTGCCAACTGCTGACAGCAAAGACAATCTGTCTTTTTTTTTTCTTTCTGCCTGTACAGAGAAAGTGACAATAATTTGATTAGGCTGATTTATAACATCAGAAAGCAAGACGAAGATGAGGAGGGAATTAATCAAATTATGACAAACTGATCCCAGAGAAACTGTGAATTATTAGAGTTTTCTTTTTTAGTCAATAGGATACATCTGGAAGTACACTAGACCGTAGCTGATTAGATTAAAAGAATAATAGCTGTGATTTCTGCTTGATAATTGGCACCTAGAGCAGGTGGATTAAAGGTCCCAGAAAGCAGAAATCACCTCCTCATACAGGAGGGTGCATTTATGGGGAAAATGCTCTAACAGTGTTTTTTCATTTGTTTAGAAGGGTTTTAAATATTATTTCTTTAGAATATATTGTCAGTTGGAGACTCGGGGTAAGATTTAAAGGAACTCATTGATGGTGAAGGAGGGGTTTTTTGGGCAAATACCCCAAAATTCTGATTATCTGCCTCCTCTTCCCATGCTGGCTGAAGTCCATCTCTTATTGTAAAATGTGCTGTCAGACAATTTGCTGATACCAAATATTTGCAGGAACTGGACCTTCTGGAGAAACTCCCTCCTGAATTTCCAGTGTGCAGACCTCAGACTTGCACGAGGTGAAAGGTGAGCTCTCAAAATCCTTGGAACAGAACGTAAACATATCTATCTATCTATCTATCTATATCTATATCTATATCTATATCTATATCTATATCTATATCTATATCTATATCTATATCTATATCTGTATCTATATCTATCTATATCTTTTATTTGGAAATTCTAGCTGAGGTCGATACCTTTGAATTCAGCAGCGCATTCCAAATTTCCCTGTAAAACAAACCCTTATCTAAAGCGTTTAATAGCAATTGAAACTGGTTACTTAAGGAGCTTCCTAAAATTATTGGGGTTTTGCAGCTTGTGTTCTCACGATAAAAGCGCTTGGAAATCCACCTTGCTCCCAGGAAATCGGTGGCAGGAGCCTTACAAATGTCAAGTGGGTGTTTTACTACAAATGAAGCTGGGTTTGTAACACAGCAAAGCACCTAGGTGGTAAAAGGCAGGAGGAAAAAAGGAAAATAGAAAGAAAAAGCCCTGCTTTTATGGGGCTGAAATAAGCTAGATATAAGTTAAAACAGAAAATTTGTTAATTTTTCATTATTTATGATCGTCAAGGATGTTGGAGAAGAAGAACTGCTATAAGCAAACAATGCTCCTCAGAGTATAATTAAAATTTTACATCTTTCCCCTTTTAATACACACATATATATAATGTTCTTTTGCATTCAGGGACTTAATACTAATTTTCAGCGAGTTGAAATTGCATTTGAGATGTAATTCATCCCACTTTAGGTTTACAAGTTTTATAAATTCCAATATTTGAAGTTTTGGAATGTTACCAGTAAGTCAGAGAAAAAGCCAGCTCTCACATACTTGATGAATCTGTTTATTTCTTTATTCTGAATTTATTATTATTATTAATAATAATAATATTAATAACAGTAATATTGATAATAGTAATAATGTCATATTTCCTTTCTAAATACTTTTTCAGTGGTTCTCTCCACCAGAAAAGAAAAGGAAATTTATGGCCTTACTTAGAAACTTTGACTTACTGTACAAATTTTCCAGTGGTGGTTTTTCCGTATTTTCTGTCTAGGCTTTTGTTTTCCCTTTAATCAGGTACCACTGCAGTATTGGCAAGAATTTTCAAACAACCGGTGCCCTGGACACTGCCATTTCTTCATCAATTTCTCGTTATTTCATTAATTAGAACACCTGTAGCTGATTACTTTAATGCTCATATTTGAAGAAACAGATAAAATTCTGGTTTTTCCTCTGTTTTTGTTGGTTTCTTTTGTTCCAGACAAACAAAACAAACCGTTGCTAAGGTATTGATATTACTGCTGCTGGAAACTTCATTATTCCAAAGCCAGGAGCCACAAAACAGCCACAAAACAGTTCAATATGTTTAAAGCTGACTAAGAAAATGGTTTCCTGGCCTGCTTAAATAATACTAAAGGAGAGTAATAAGCCTGTAGGTCTGATTATAGGCAGCAGAAAAAAACCCAAAAAAACAACCAAACAAAAAACCCAAAACAACAGAAAAAAGAGTCTCTTTATAAACTGTGAGGCTCAACTTTTTTTGTTATGAAGACAAAGCACCACCTGCGACCTTTAAGAGATTTATTTTGTTCCCTTGCCCGTTCTCCTGCACAAAGGATTAAAACATTATTCATTCCATAGCTGTAAAAAAATATCTGTCATCTACACTACTTTTGATTTTCTTCTCCACACATCCATTATGTTTCAAATAAACTTTTTTTTTTTTTTCCCTCTTTTCAACTCCTGGAGTTCTTAAATAACTTCTTCAAACACTGGGGAGAAAGTGTTGACGAAGCTGTGAATAATGTTCGGCGGGATCGTATTTGTCACACAGAAACGCCTCAGCCCCAAAGCACGCATTTCCCCTGGGACAACGTGTTAAACACTGGAAACTCAATTCTACAGCTTCCAAGGAGACTCATCTTGCCCAGGTGTGATCACATCTCCAGGAGGAAAAATTCATAGCTTGACAGCAGCCTGGATATTTCCATAAGTGATTTAGTTGGACCACACCTGGATTCGTGTGGCAAACATCACCGGATTTTGGAGGTGCTTGGACTCACCTGATGTTTATATCGCCTTGAGTATGTGGTAGTCGTAATGAACAGGTTATATTAGGTGTGTAATTCACGATTTCGTGGTATCCTTGCTGTTCGTCATAGTTTTGTTATCGTTGCAGGGTTGTTTCCCCGTGATTGGATCTTTTAATGTACATTGACTTGCTTACACACAGAACCATGGAGTATCCTGAGGTGGAGGGGACCCACCAGGACCATCCAGGCCAGCCCGTGTCCCTGCACAGACCCCCCAACAATCCCACCCTGGGAGCATTGTCCAAACCCTCCTGGAGCTCTGGGGCTGTGCCCATTCCCTGGGGAACCTGGGCAGTGCCAGCACCCTCTGGGGAAGAACCTTTCCCAAATAGTCAGCCCAAACTTTCTCTGACACAACTTCAGCCATTTCCTTGGGTCCTGTCCCTCATCATCTTCCACCTGTCACCCCATAAATGATTATTTAGGATAACACTGGTTTCCTTCCCCTAAAACTTTTTCTCCGTGATTCTCCTCATCCTATTTGAGTCGTGAAGGGCCTGAACTATGGTTATAACCAACCACAGCCGAATTAAGGTGAGAATTTGGAGAGACCATGCCCAGAGGGGACAGGCAGCTCTGCTGTGTTTAGCAGCTAAGGTTTGAGGTGCTGTTGGGCCATGAAAGGGTCAAGAGGAAGCTCCACTCAGCCCAGTCTCTTTTCCAGCCTTCCAGCCCCTCTGGCCTGCAGCACTCCTGCTCCTTTGACATAACATTACTATGTTTCTTTGTCAGATCACCGTCAAACTCCTTCAAATGTGCTCTATGCCGCTAAAAGACTCTGCAATTACCTCCAGCTCACGCAGGACAGAGCAGGGCAATCCCTACCAAGCTTGGGCGGGGGCTTTTCTGATCCTTCCCGCTGTTCCGCTGCGCACAAACCGCTTGTTGGCGTTTTGATGGGGTCCAGGGTCTTGGTCTTAACGTTTAAAGCCCTTAATAGAGTGGGTCACACTCTCTTGCTGGAGTTCTGATCTTTAGGGGTCTTTCATCCTGCCTTGGGAGATCTGAGGGAAAAGGTTAATCGTTGCCAGGGGTAGGAAGAAAGGCTCAGCTCGGCCCCGAGCTTTGCGGCCGTGCCGTCAGATCTGAGGAATGCCTTCCTTGAAGAGGAAGAGGGACTGCGGCTTTGGGCTCTTGAAAGAGGCACAAAGGCCTCACTCATCTTTGCAGATGTTGGGGAGGCACCTCTGATTCCTCTTGGTTTTTCCTTTCCTCGAGGCTAAAGGTTGAAGTAGAAAGAGGTCGGCTCAGTTACGGCTGCACATCCGCGCTTCTGAACGCGGGCTGCTCACACAACCCAGGCCTGGGCTGCTCTCCAAACCAGAAGATCCACCTCATGGGAATATCTCCTGAACCCTTCAAGTGGTCCTAGTTCCACACTGATTCTGCTCCTTTCATGCCTTCACAGTAGGAGGTAAGGGGTTTTTTAATCAGTGTTTTATGGAATCACAGAAGGGTTTCAGCTGGAAGAGACCTGGTTCTCTGGTGTCTACCTTCTGTCATGGGCAGGGAATAACTGAGCTTCTCCTTCTATTTCCCTCCTAGAACACGTTTTGATCCAGACACAGCTTGCTTTAGGTTAAGAAACCAAGACAGTACGAAATTGAGTTTTCCTTTAGCAGGCCTGTGTTTAGAATACTCCTGTCTTAACCCCCAGGCCTTTGTGATGGGAGCAGCGCTCAGGGAGTGTCATTCTGAAATAGTTAAAACGATGGTTGTGCCATTCACAGAGCTGTCATTTTGATAGCACTCTGAAGGACGGGAGGACAGCAGTCTTGCTACTCCAAAACTTGGTTTCTGGAGAGCTTTGGAAATTTATTCTGTGGGATTTCCATTGACACCACTTTTCAACCTGTTAGGTTTGGGGTGGACAATCACGTGGAGAATGTGACATTGATCCAGTGTTGGGGTACAACAATATCCACATTTCTGATAGCCTTGAGCTTAATGGTTGGAAAAAATCTATGGAAAATTGGCAGCTTCATTGAGACTTGCAAGTAGAGACTTTTTAAAGTAGCAAAAACCCCAAAATGAGGGTGGTACTTCTCCTTAAAAACACTATTTCAATATTCCAAAAGAAGACAACATATAACTAAGATCCAGCCAGGATTTGTAAGTAAAACTGCATAATGTGTCCTTTTAATATTTTATTTTGCAGGCAATCCTACTCTTTTGAAAGCTACATAACATATCCATTTAGACTTAAATCCCATCTGGGGTTGTATGAGGATCTGAAAATGATGTAAAGCAGCATTGTAAGGAAAACATAAGGGAAAACTTACTGGAAGAATTAGCCGCGGTGATACAGGAAAGAAAACAATTAGGAATGAAAATCATCTGTTTTACAAGGAACCTGGTCTGATAGTTAAAGAGCCTGGCCTTTAAAATTCAAATAAAACATTTAAAATTTGAGATCTGGCCTTTTCTGAATACAGTTTAAAGATTCATGTTAAAGACAACTGGATTAAGGAACAGGTGAATTCCTTTCCCCATCGCAATAACTTTCCCTGGAGAAAGGATACAGAAGAACCGAGCTGGTCACAGTAAATTATTCACAATATACATGTGAATATGTAATATTAACATAGGATTTATGCTTTGATTTCATGATTTATTCATCTTGAATCGTGTGTGGGGGTTATTCTCAATGGGAAATTTCTCTTCTGCTCATCCCTGTTCCCATGAATGGTTCCCATCCATCCTGCCAGCTGTGGGAGGAAACTTGGAAATCTAATGGAGCAGAGAACGAGTGTGAGGAAAACCCACACATTTTGGGCAGCAGCCCATATTTACATTCATTTTGAACTCTTAGGGCATTACAGGTATGAGTGCAATGGCTGCTGGGCAATGATTTATGGGATCACCTCTGGGCTTTTGCAGTAAAGATTATGCTCGTACCTGGAAATCACAAATGTGCAAAATCCCATAGTCAATCTATTTTCAGTCGGGTTTATTTTTAATGCTAAACTTCCTTGTTGGTACAGAAATTGCCTGAACTAGCAGTACTTCTGTGAGGAGGTCAATAATTCAATATTAACCAAAACAGATTTCCTACGATTAAGCTCTAGTGGTTTTTATTTTGGGTACCAGAGATCCTTTGCATTAGAAGCAGACTTCGTTTTGCAAAGAGAGCAATAATTTCTGATAGTTTTTACTCCTAGCACTTCATTTAGCGGCCACCAGCACATTTATTTGCAGAGCTAAAGCAAAAAACCAGCAACACTTAGCAGGTAATTGTTCTTCAAAGCCAACACAAGGCAATAAAAATTCAAGAGGAGCTGGATCAGTTACTAAAGTTACTAAAGCTGAACAAACACAAGGGGGCAATGGAAGGAGATGCCAGATGTCCAACTGCAATCCCTAAAAATGTCTGTGTAGGTCACTTGCAGGCTGATAAATGGTTCCTTTTCAGTCAGCAAGGCTCCTACAGCTCCTTTGGTTTGTAAGGCATTGGAAAAAGAAGTGTTGGAGCTGCCATCCTTGGAAGCATTCAAAAAACACGTGGATTGGCCCTTGAGGACGTAGTTTTGTGATGAGCGTGGTGGTGGTGCTGGTTTTATGGTTGGACTCGACGATTTTAAAGGCAGTTTTCAACTCCTACAGCTCTGCGACTCCTCCACGATTTGCAGCGGAATATACACGCGGGACAAAAACGGTTATGACTTAAGAGCTATCTCCATAATTTCATCTCTGAAATTTCTGACTCACCTAACAAATGAGACTTCTCTACCCTCAACTGTTAACTGAATGTATCGAGGTTTTCCTTTTTTTTTTTTTTTTTTTTTTTTTTTTTTTTGTCAAACTATTAACTCCCTAAATATCCAGGGCTGCTTTTGAACGATTTCCCCGGCAATAAGAAACTCGCGGCGAACTTTGGATTTCCATCCTTTAAAACCATTGACTCGCAGTTAGCCTATGAAAAGCCTAATTGATTTCCATTTAGCTGTAATGGAATTTCTGCCTGGGCTGCCCTGAAGTGGGGTGAGGGATGTGGAGAGCAGTGAATCACTGTCCCCAGGCTCGATCCGTCTCCTGCGACGCTCCCTGGAAATAAAATCCCCCGCGTCTCTCCTCGGTGGATTCGCTGCTGCAGTCAGTCAGAAAGGGATGATTTTAAGCAGAGGAAAAGGCTGGATGATGGACCATAAAACTTCTCTAATGAATTAAATCACACCAGTGATTCTTCCTTATTGTTCCAGGCAGGAGTGCCTGACACCCAGAAGCCCATGGGCAATAACGCTGAGGAAGTAACAGAATCTCAGCTGATGTCGGTTATTGCTTTCCCATTTCCCCCATCAGCAAAGGGGTTTAGAGCCATAGATTGAGACTGCCAGTCTGAAATACATTTCAGGAGGTCAGGAGGTGTCATTGGAAGTCCTCTGGGAAAGATTTTCTCCTCCTCTTAAAGACAATTCACATCAAACAATCCCTTATTTCGAAGCATTTCACTTCAAAAAGGTGCTCTGGAAGGGTTTGAAAGAAATTTTTAGTAGTATCTGCCATGTAAGTGTCACAGTTTCTACTGCTGGGATGTTTCACAGGATGTTTCATACAGGATGTGGAGCTGTGTTTGTGTCTGCATTCTTCTGAGGGAGGACGTGTACAATTCTTTAATCCTTCTGGGCACATTCCTGGTGCTTTCCAGGAAGAATTTTAGTTGTATTCAATGGTTTCCTCAAGGAGGGGCAGACATTGATGTCTCCTCTCTGGTGACCAGGGCCAGCACCCAGGGAAGGGCTGGAGCTGTGCCAGGGCAGGGTGAGGCTGGAGATCAGGGAAAGGTTCTTTCCCCAGAGGGTGCTGGGCACTGCCCAGGCTCCCCAGGGAATGGGCACGGCCCCAAGGCTGCCAGAGCTCCAGGAGGGTTTGGACAACAATCCCAAAATGGGATTGTTGGGGTGTCTGTGCAGGGCCAGGGGTCAGACTGGGTGATCCTGTGGGTTCCTTCTCACTCAGGATATTCTGTGATTCCTTGTTTCCTCCCTACAAGCATCTTGGACAGTCTGCACTAATAATTTTCAGTTATTCTGGCTCCCACCAGAGAGGAACCTTTGTTTACCGATCAGTTCTGTTTGCTGGAAACTTTCGGGGAGGGGTTTCTCTTTCATGTTTTAAACTAAGCAGGGTGAGCTCCTCCCTGTCTCTCCCAACCCTGGCCATGAGGGAGAGCCAAGGGCTCGGGAGGATCTGTGCTGACTGCACTGAGAGACACCCTTGCCTCGGGTAACAGACGATGTGCTCAGTCTGTGCAGAGATTTTGCATTTCAAAGGAAAGCCCTCAGCAATAATCAACCCTTGTGTTTGCTGCTGCTCACTTCAAGGGGGGGAGTGTTACCAACTCTTGACAAGTGGAATAAATATCACAGAAGAGAAAATATTTTTGGTTTTGCCGCTTCTCAACTCTTGCTCTTTTATTCGACCTTCTAATGAGGTTTGATAAAACCCTAATGGGGTCTGGCTGCTGCTGATGTCAGCAGAGCTTCTTGGGGTGACTTTGGTCCTCCATGTGGAGCTCATTCCCAGCTGGAGGTCCGTGGTGGGGAAGCATCTCCATCACTGTCAGCAGCTGGAGCGCTCGTTCCAACCATCGCCCCACCGTAATTACACAGAGGATGGGGTTAATTTTTGATGCCTCTCTCATTTACTCCAAGACCCATCGTTTTAATGTACACACTGACACATGGAGATGGACCATTTATGAGGGGTGATGGACTCCACTGCCATTAAGTTTTAATGCGTCATTAATTTTCCAGGCAGATGTAAAACAAGACTCCGATAGTCTCTTCTTCATTCCCAAGGTTGGCTTAAAAGTCAGTGACCTCTCTTGATTGAGTGGTCATTACACTACTCTGAACTATAGCCATTTTAATCTTCAGAGCATATAAAAATTAGCAGTTAAAAAAAATGCAGATTTTTGCCTGAGACTCCAGTTTATTAATTTTCTACATTAAAATTATGCACGGACTTCTCTTCAAATGCACCTGAGAGAACCTTTTGGATCCCTCGGTTTCCTTTGTCCAAGGTGAAATTCTATCCAAAATGATTGCACACCCATGATTTGCATACCCAAATTCTAAGTTTCCAGGACTCCAGCATCGCAGTGCTGAAAACATTTCAGGAGCTTGGTCTGCTGAGATTCAATCACATTGGTATTTTAGGGATTTAAGTTGTGCTCCTCGGCTAAAATTTATGCGAAGGGAAGAAGAAAATGGGTGGAACAATAATGCATCCCTGTCCTGGAGGGGCAGGGATTGGAACCAGGGGGTCTTTGGGGTCCCCTCTATCCCAAATTATTCCATGGTTCCGTGTTGGTGTCTCCAGAGGTTTCAGATCTTCAGATCTGAGGTTCCTTGTGCTGCTGGAGATTCCCTGCACAGGGGATTTGGGAGCAGGCTGCCCTGAGGTCTTGCACTGTGTTTTAAGAAGCGTCACATCAGTTAATTACCCCTGGACTCGTGTTAGGGAATGCTTCCCATGCAATCTCTAGGTGCACTTATTGGGAATTCTTTCTGAAATTACTGAAGTGTGAGGAGGCAGGAGCAGCAGAGAGGGGCTTTTGTGGATTGGCCATGAGCCCCCATTGCCCATCTCCCCTTTTTGGGAGACTTTATGTGGTGGGAGGTGTTGTTTTAATTGGATTTTGCTCTCTTTATCCAAACATATTTCAGTTGGTGATCAATTCAATTAATTTTCCCCAAGCTGAGCCTGGTCTTGCCCGTGACTATAATTGGTGAGTGACCTCCTTGTTTGTTTTCTTTCCTTTTTAATCACCATCCATGAGGTTTTTCATCTCATTTCCTCCCCTGCCCTGTTGAGGAGGGAGATCAGGAGAGCAGCTGGGTGGGCTCTGGCAGCCAGCCCGGGTCAACATCTTTAGATGAATGTATTTACATATTATACCAATACTGGTGTGGGGAAAAGGGCTGCTTTGGGATCAGCTTCCACAGAACACCAAGTTTTACAGCAGTGTCAGGACACACGAAGGTGGGAGCATCTCCAGGGAGCAATTAGGGGAGTGTGAGAGGGATGTAACAGAATTTATTTTGTTTATTGCCATTCCTTGCGATGCTTTCCCCTTTTAGGAGCACAGAATTATCCCAAATTGCATCAGTGCTGTGATTTTTTAGGGGCTGCAGTTGGGAGGAGCAACATCAGCTCCCAAGGATTGCTGTCAGATCTTCACCCCAAGAGCATTATTTTGTGAATATGGAGAGGACAGGAGCAGCTCCTTACTCATAAATATCTGAAAGCTTGAGTTGAATTAATTTATCTGTGAGTAGAACAGAATTGTTTTGGCATAAGGGCTTCAGTTGTGGTCAGACCTTCAGCTGCACGTGATGAATTGCTCTGGTTGTGATGCTCTTGTTTCAATAATTATTATGTTAGATAAATAAAATATTGACTTAAGGTATAACACTCATTCCAAATTAAAAACAAAAAAACCACAAACAAACAAAAAAAAAACACCCAAAAAACAAAAACAAAATCAAAAAAACTAAGACACAAAACCAAGCAGGCATTAAGCTTTGTAGCAGCTGTTAAATTTAGAATTTCAGTGATTGTTGAGGAATTCATTTACTCAGCTGAGGCATTGGCACAGTTTGCCCAGAGAAGACCTGATCTTAGTGGAAGGTTCCCAGTCCATGACAGGGGCTGGAATGAGATGAGAATAATTTTAAAATATAAAAAATTTTAAAAGAAAAATGCTTTTGTAGGTCAGATGGTCACCCAAAATGGGCACACAAACATTTGGTGTTTAATTCTGAAGCTCAGCAAGGAGTATTTGCTAATTGTTTACCAGTAGAATAAACTAGAATTGGCCCCGTGAAATATAAAACAACAAAAAAAAATTTGAACATTTAATACTTCTTTTCCATGAAGGTGTGCTTCAGTCAATAAGCACCTTGTGAAATGACAAACCCTAATGCAAACAAGAAAACTGCTTTAAAAGGGTGTTTATAACATGCAGCATATTAAAACACATTTTATGATTCATGTAGCCTGAATATGAATATAAATTGATGATTTTCTTCTTTCTTGTGCTTGACTGGGAATGTAAGAGTTGTTTTTTTTTCTTTTTCTTTTTTTTCTTTTTTCTTTAACAATGTACAGACGATTTTTCAGAGCAAAGAGACTTTCTATGTCGTTAGACTTTGCCTACTTGTAAATATGTAAATGCCACTATAAATATTAGCATTTGTCTTGCTTGGAGGATGTGAATACGGCTCTGGGGAATTTGGAGGTGGGAGATGAGGAAAGGGAGGAAACAGCAACAAGGGAAGCACAAGGTTTTCAAGTTCCAAAGCTGAAATTCAATTTTTAGAATTCAAATTCTTGGGTGGCTGGCTGTACTTTCAGCTCGTGCCCATTTTTAAGCTCACACTTAGTCTGGATTTGGGATTTCCAGACCGCTGGGTTTGGCTTTGTTTGTTTGTTCCATGTGGAAAACTCTAACAGCTCTGTAAATACGTAAATCCTCTGATAAGGGGGGTGTGTGTGTAAGGAAATTCGAGGCAGAATAAAACCACAAAAACTCCAGCGGGGAGTGGGAAGAGCCTTGGCCATGCTCCACCTTTCTTCATTTCTGTCTCAGCAGGTGACACTCCAGAAAATGCTGACTCAGTTTTGACACAGGGTCACTGAAATTTCCTGAATGTCTGCGAATATTGGTGAGTTCTTTTGTACATCCCAGAATCCCAGACTGGTTTGGGGTGGAAGGGACCTTAAAGCTCATCCAGTGCCACCCCTGCCATGGGCAGGGACACCTCTGAATCCAATCCAGCCTGGCTGGAACAACTCTAGGACCCTGAAAAAAGTCTGTGCCCATTATAGGGAGAAAGAGGAAGAAAAAAAAAAAAAAAAAAAAAAATTAAAAATTTACACTCTTTCCAATAAAGAATGCAACACTGCTCCACAGATAAATTAATTCACCTAAAAATATCTACTTTTCTGTAGATATTAAAGTGTTACAAAAATGAGTCATTTTAACACGGCATTACCTTATTTCGTTTAATGGATATAGTGAGGTTATTTATACCTCTGAGAAGCCACAAAAAATGTTTAATTTAAACATCGTGGGCAAGAATGTCCCTGCCCGTGGCAGGGGTGGAACAGGGTCATCTTTAAGGTCCCTCCCAACCCAAATCAGTCTGGGATTCTGGGAATATCCTGCTTTGCCATTGCCTGCTGTGCAAAGCATCCTTGGCCAGGTCAGTCTGCGCACAGATCCCGGGTAATTTATCTTAGCATGAAATATTTTATCAGGAAGATTTTCAAGAGCATTTGGGGAGATTTAACAAAGAGCTTGTGCACAGCTGGAACAGGCTTGCAATGGGAAACTGGGCTCGTTTAAAGGAGCACTCACAGTCTCTGGAAACTCTGCTTTTCCTGTGATGATAATTCCTTGTGACGGTCTTGGAAAACAAAGCAGAGTGGTCCTGCCTGGCTTGGGAGACCCTGGCTTGGCCCAGCGTCAGGTGGCACAGAAATTACTGCTCCACAGAGTCCCCCAAATCAGACAGAAAATATGGTTTAGCCTCTGCAGCAATCACAGCCTGGAGAGGCTTCAAACACCAGCAAAAACTGCTGAATTTCCTGACTTGGAGATGCTCCAAAGTGGAGTGGGCAAAGCCCTGAGCAGCCTGACATCCTCTGTCCCTGTGCAGAGCAGGGATGGAGATTTCCAGAGGCTCTTCCCAACCTTTATCATCCCCTGGTGCCCTGATTTGAAGGAAAAATTATCCTTCAAAAATAATAGGGGAAATTATCCCCCACTGTGCTCCGGATGCTGATTCTGAGGATGCAGAATCCCGAGTGCTGCCAGGGACAGGGAGAATATTGCAGCAATTATGGATTTCCTTCCTGAACCTCACAGGAGCCTCACCTCGAGGAACATCACATCTTAGGGAAAACATCCTGACCTCGTAATATTCCAGGCTTCCCCGGCTCGTGTTTCTTGACAGGGTTTTATGCCACATCCATTGACCACGGCTCCTTTTTGCCTGGCTGGGTTTTGAAAATCTCCTCGCTCAAGGAAGCTCCAAGATTGTTTGGCAGTGGGTGCCACCAGAAAGCTGCTGCTCGGTGGTTAAACCTGAATTCCCCAACCCCAGGACTCCCCCAATAATCCATTTGTAATTCTTCAACGACCCTGCAAGCAGCCGAGGATTTAATTGCCTTCTCCCTCCAACCTCCGTTGCAGACGGAAATTCGCATTTAAGGGAAAATAAGAATATTGACCTTTTCTTTTCAGGTAATACCAGCTAATTATGACACATTCAGACCACTTCATCGATGCATTGTAAGATAATTGCTCTCTGCGAGGACCAGGATGTGTTTTGCTGCAGGCAAAAAAAAAAAAAAAAAAAAAAAAAAAAAAAAAAAAAAAAAATTTCAATAGCTACTTAATTACTTAAATTGTGGCATTTTCAGTTCTTGATGGGTCTGAGCTGAAATGCAGTTCCTCCACCACGGACAGACGAGCTGGACTCAGGAGAGGCTGGACAAGTCAATCACAAACCATTGGAGCACACAGTGGAAACTTTAATTAGCTGATCTTTAAAGTTGTATCTTATTTCCTGCAGAATCAGTTCTAATCCTTGCGCCGTTTTGACAGGTTTTTGTTGTTGTTTTTTTTTTTTTCCCCTGACCTGAACTGAATTTCTTTTGCTGACACGCTAATCCGGATTTCATTTAAAATTATCATTTATATTTGCTCATTGTTCCTCTTGCTGAATTTAATTAGAGTTTTTCCAGGATTGGCTGAAGGCTGTTTTGGGGAGGGAATTTGTACGACAAGCTGCAGCGTGCTGGAGAAATTATAACCCTGGGCTTTTTAAAATTAAATGAAAGAGAAGGGTACAAAATTAAAAATACGCTGCAAAAGTATTAATCTTACTTCACACAGAGAAATCCATAAACTCCAACATTATGCAAGCCTTGTTGAAAGTGAGAGCAAAACAGCACGGTCTTATTAATGCTCCAGAATTGTTCTGTCCTTCAGCTTTTTGGATTTAACCGAGTTTTTGTGTCTGCAGAGAGAATGGATTTAGGAAACCACCAAACACAAAAAAAATGCGTGGAGGCCAAACATCTTCCAGCAGAAAAACCAGAGTTAAAAATCCCCTGGAATTCACACTTGGCTGAGCTGTTGACCTCTGTGTTGGAGGACCCATTGCGAGTGAAACACTGATTTTCACAAGCACCTTTAACTGCAGAAGCGATTTTTATTTGGGGTTTTATTGGTTTTTTTCCTCTGTTACAACAACCTGGCATCCAGATGTAGCACAGGAACACAAAATCATCAAAGTTTGCCACCCTCCTGAGCTGCCTGGCTGATGGATCAGGTGGATTTGGAGGTTTAAAGCGGACAGTCCTCAGTTCGCCAGCTAAAATTTGGGTTTTCCCAGCTCGCATAAAAGGCAAAATGGTCATTCTGCATTTTAATGCCATTTTTCTGAACAGCAACACTGTTTTTTCCATGTTTTCCTCAACACAATTGAAAGTCAATGGTCCTTTTCCATGATTGGAATGCTGATTTTTTTTTAACTTTAATGCAACAAATTCCTGGCATTCCACCTGTTGTCCTTATTGCTCGGTTCTCCCACCCGAAAAGGCAAAAAAATAAATCCAGTTTGATGTCAAAGCAAAGGCTGTCAAAGGCGAGGCTCTGTAATGAAACACTGGGAAGATTTGTCACACATTAAAGAGTTCTTGGAAATGTCAAACCTGCCAGCGCTAAATCCAGGATTTGAGCGCGAGCTCCTGAGTAAGCTCCTGCACTGAAAGAAAGAACTGGCATAAAACCGACTTCAGAACAACACTTTTGAGAGGCGTTTCCTCCAAATTCTCTGTCTTTAGATGTCTGTCACAAATACGAATCTTTTCCAATTAAGCTGGGGAGGTTTTCCTTTCGTCCTGCTTTCTTTTCCAGCAGGAAATCTGACAAGAATTTTGGTTTCTATAAGAAACTCCTAAAATGCTCCTTCTGGGCATTTCTATCTGCTGAGTGTATTAATTTCGGGCAGGCTCTCAAAATTGAAATATTTGGGTAATTTAAAGTCGAGATCCCAATTTTACACGCACTGAGCCCCTCCACCTGTGGAAGTCGGTGCCCATCAGCGATGCCTGACAGGATTTACCCGTGAGCAAGAGTGTCCTGTGATTCCCTGACACAAAATCAATGCGCAGGAATAAAACCGGCATAAAGAAAATGTTGGGATCGCTCATTCTGCTTAGCGGCTCTCCTCAAAGCCACCTCGGCAATCAGATTGATGGATGGCAGGTTCTCCTGGATCAGATCTTCAAATCAGCTCGCTTCTCCTCTGATTTGTGTCAGCTGAGCTGCGTTGAACAGACAAAACTGCACGAGGCCAGGCCAAAAAACGTCTGCTAGAGAGGTCAAACATTTCTGGGGACTCGTGGTCACATTTCTGCGTTGTTACCGTGATGTTTATTCTGGAGTGAAAATGGTTCGGGAGGTTGAAGGTGTATTGGAAGCTAGAAATGGCAAGGGGAAAATATAAACTCCTTCAAAATGCTGGTTTTTATCTGAATTTTTGAAGTGTTAAAAGCTCGGATTTCAGGACACCACATCACCATGTAAGTGAGGTCACAGGTGACACCAGGCTGATCTGGAACAGACTGGACAGAGCCAGAAAATAAAGTAAATATTTATTGAAAAGCCTTTAGGATCCACCTTGGACACCACAAGAGCCTGGCCAGGGCTACACTCAAGGTGGACCCAAAATGGTCACAAAAATATTTTTTTAAATGATTAATTATTTATTATTTTTTTCCCTCTCTGCCTCAAAAATCCCTCATTGCTGCCAACGCCGCACGCGTTTCAACTAATAAATAGAAATACGCTGCAATTGTATTAATTTTTATATTTAATTCAGTCATCGAAGCCCTCATGAAACTGCAACCCAAACATGCATTACCTCGTTTCGTGGATGGTTATTAGAATAACATTTTTTCCATTGAAGCATAATTTTGTGTTCCTGCATTAAAGGCTGCGTTTTGCTCATTTCCTTTTACCTTGAGGCAAAAGAAAAAAAAAAAAAAAAGTTCGTTAGTGGAGAGAAGGTTTAATAGATTTTGAAAATGCATCTGTCATGTGGAAAGTGAGCCGTAGTTATTGAGATAACATCTTTTACAGAAGGCTGAATGGAAACTCAAGCAGAGAATACAGAATTTGCTCCAAATGTGTAACTCAGCACCTTTCCCTCTCGTTCTTAATTGATGGATTTTATTTATCCAGTGTCGTTATTTCAATTTGCTGCGTAAGATTGATTCTGGTGGTGTTTCCCTGTTATCACAGAACTCATTTAAGACAAGAAAATGTGTGTTAGGTCCCCGTGGGACACGGCAATAAGCAATGTCCCTTCAGGAAATTCAGAAATGAAAATTAGTTCTCCTTATCCAACGCTCTTTGTCATGTTAATGAAGGAATAATTCAGCAGGTAAGAACTGGAGGTGATAAATCCCAACCTGGAGTCAGATTCCTTTTGTGTTTTAGGGTTTATTATGGGATAGATGACGCCCAAGGTGTGTCATTTCTGGGCTCTGGCAGCCCAAAAAAATTTAATTTTTTTTTGGCAGCCCAAAAGTTTAATTTACTTGAGGACCTCAGACTGATCATGAAGAGAAGGATGGTAAAGATAATATATATTAAGTAGATTAAATACGATTAAATATATATTAAATATTATTCTTAAAAACCTAACTCAACTATAAAATTATAATAAAGTAATTAAATATAGATGAAATATTACTAAATATATTGATTTGTTATATATTAAATTATAAATATATTAAATATAATATATATGAAATGATTATATTAAGTATATATTAGATGTAATATTAAATAATATAATTATTAAATATATTAAATAAAATATATTGATCAAATATACATTAAATATTATTCTTTAAAACCTAACTCAACTATGAAATGATAATAAACAGAGTTTGGTTTTTCCAACTCCATGATCCTCTGGGCTCCTCCCAGCTCAGGATATTCTGTGATTCCATGATTTCTTCATATTCCCAGATGAATAATCAAAAACTGGGAAGCACAGACCTGAAGAACTACTCACAGACCAGGCATTTAAACCGTATTTTAAAATGAAAAGGTAAAATCATCAAGATTAAATACCCTGAATAAACTCTATAGCTTACAAAAAAAAGAGGAAATGTTAAAAAAAAAAAAGTTTAAAAAAAGTTTTCAAAAAGAGGAAATCTCCAAATGTTTTAAAGGAGAGCACAAGTATTTTTTTATATGATAATTGCTGTGATACAAAAAAAATTCCCTACTAGCATGTTAATGGTGCAAAGCTCAGCTTGTGATAATTAAAAGCATTATTTTCTCACTATTTTAACTGTCAAATTATTTTCTGGCTATTTCAGCTCTCAAATTATAAGCAAGGATAATTGTTTAAGCCAAAACCAAATTTTTTTTTTTTAATATAATCTTGGTACTTTATTTTTCCTCTTTACTTTGATCCCAAACTGAGCAAAACCCGGCCCATACATTTAAACTCCAACCAGAACCTCACCACAAAACAGGACTGGAAAAATGCCTCGGGATATTTTATATCGCTGTCACTGGAAATGCAGATGGAACTTCAGTTCCCACTACAAAAATGAGACGAAAATAAAGTTATTTGCTCTAAAAGCCATTACAAGGCAAGACTGTGAGTGTAATAAATTTTTCCCTTTCAAGAATAAACAATGCATGACATGACTTTTATTTCCTTTCAGGGAAGGGATGTAATAGGCTGAGTTATGTGGCAGCAGTTGTTAATACTTGTTTTAATTATGAATCAACTTTGATTTAGTAATGCGCTGCCAGACAAGGTTTCCAATCTGCATTGTGGAGCAAACGATACAATTCACATTCAGAAGCAAAACAAGAAATCACCAAAGTGGGATTTTCTGCCTAGGAAAAAAAAAATAAAAATGTGGAAAACTGCATTAATCAGGAACTTCATGATAAATAACCAGCAAAACACAGGGTAAAGGGCTTCACTGTTTGTATTAATCTTATTTTAATTTTAACCAAATGACAATTTCAAATATACTTTTACCCAGAACAAGAAACTCTTAGCATCTTATTGACGGCCAAACAGTTTATATTTTTCGAATATAAATTTCTTTCTATATTTCAAATCCTATACTCAGCATGGGGAATTTCATCCTTCTCACACTCCAGGGTTTTGGTTTTTTTTTTGGCATGGTGAATTCCCAGGTGAGTAAAGCCTTTTCAATTCCCAGTGTTAAACACAACAAACCTGGTTTGGCACTGCGGATATCACCAGCCTCAGCCTCATATCGTAATTATGATGATATTTTTAACTGATACTGCCAATGAGCTTCCTAATTGGACTTGTTTCACTTCTCCGAGAAGTTCTCTGGAGAGCTGCTTTGTGAAGGTGATTAATAACCCAGAGGTGACGGCAGTTCCCAGAAAAATCAGTGAGGACCTTTCACTCCTTCCCATGTAAAAATGCATGAGATATCATTTTATACCAGCCAGGAAAGACACACCTCCTTCATGTCACAAAGCTGTTAAATATCCACTTCATTAACCTATTCCTCTTAAATCCGGAGTTTGTCCAGACTTTCTGACACTCAAGAAATGAAAGAATAAAATACCGATTTGTAATGGTGTGGTTTAGCAGAAACCAGACTCCTCTGGTGGCTTTGGTGACATTGCTCCTTACTCTGCTGCGATGTGAAAATGGGGGAAATGCCACGTGTTAATATTTGCCTTTATTGTTCCTTAAATAGGTTTAGACTGGGGAAAAAAGGAAAACGTTTTTATTGCAAGTTTTTTGAGAAATAGTGCTTAATGAGCAGAACAGTGCTCATGGAATGGTGGAATCCAGGAATGGGTTGGGTTGGAAGGGACCTTAAAACCCATCCATCCCCACACCCTGCCATGGGCAGGGATGATTCCCACTGCCCCAGGGTGCTCCAAGCCCTGTCCAACCTGGCCTTGGACACCTCCAGGGATGGGGAGGCACCAGGGATGGGGATTGGGAACAAAAATTCCTCTAAGTTTGCATTCTTCGCCAAAAGGGAGCTTGGAAAATGAATATGCAAATTACATTTTAGGACGACTTAATACCCACCTCATGCCTGAGCCTGTCTGATGACAATCCTTGAGATCAGATCCCCAAATATTCACCCCCAGGTGTGTGATGGCATCCAGGTCTCCCCCTTGGTGGCTGAGCACATCCCAAGGTCTGGGATAACAATTCCCGAGCTGTGTCTGAGCCCTCCGGTGGCCACCAGCGCTGTGTGTGCTCCAGAAATGCCAATTAGAGCCTCGGGGTTTATTAAAGCAGACCCCGTGGCTCTGTGTGCGCTCACCAATATGCTCCTGTGAACCCGAGCTGACAAAATATTTTGTTATTTTGCCTGGAAGAGCGAGGCAATCATCTGTCTGGGCGGCAAAGTCCGCGCTCCCAATCCTCCCAGAGCATCGCTGCCGGCACCAGCGCGGAATATTTAATGTTCTTCCTCCCTGCACCCGCAGGGATGGGGCTTTTCTGGCTGCACAGCACAGCACAGCTCACCTGGACAGGTGTTTACACCTGTGCACCTTCCATGCACAGCAGAGCTCTGTCTGAGCTGCTTCCCGAGGCTGTCCCAGTCCCTGTTTTTGGGAGAAGCAGGGCAGGTGAGTGCTGTTCTTGCGGTGCTGGGTGTGTTAATGCCCTCTCTATTTATGGGAAAAGCACTTTGCTACATCCCTGATACCTGGGCACGGCGGGAATTGCTAAATCCGAGCATCTGCCTCCCCCTGGGGTCTGGGCAGCTCCGAATTCCTGCTGCTTTAGGGCTCCTCCATCACCCCCTCCAAGCTTTGGGGACACAGAAACACTTCTTCCACAAAAAAAAAAAAAATCTTCATTCCCTTTATAACTGGAGGCTCTCCAACCTGTCTCATCCTGGTGTTTTAAAACAGATTCTCTTTTCCTTGCTGGTTTTTTTTCCCCCCCTCCTTTTTCTTTCTTTTTTTCCTCCTTCTGACTGCCTGTTATTCCACAATTCAGGAGGCAATAATGTGTTTCAGAAGTCACAATGAAATGGATACACATCCAGTAATCTTTCCCCTCTTCGCTTATTTCCCGTGAATGCTTTTAAAATGAGCACCAAAAAAGCCACGAAGGGAAGAAGAGACATTTTCTTTTCCTCTGAAGATGGGGGGAAAAAAAAAAAATTATCTCATCCTTTTGTCTGCATTATAAGAAGGAAATGAAAGCTTTCTGTGTCTGCAGATCTAGCCTGGAAATCTCCATTTTTAAACCATATATACATAACAAAGTACAGAATCAGAGAATCCCAGGAGGGTTTGGGTTGGAAGGGACCTTAAAACTCCTCTCATTCCACCCCTGCCATGGGCAGGGAAAACTTCTACTAGCCCAGGTTGCTCCAAGCCCCCTCCAAAGTGACCTTCCACCAGTTCAATCTGGAGTTAATGAAGAAACCTTTGAAGAGGGAAAATATTCATTTATTGTTCAAATAATGTTGGTTTAGAGTGATATTCATGGTGGTTTTCGTTCAGCCTGGGAGAAAGATGGAGAGAAGCTTTTATCAAGGGCCTGCAGTGACAGGAGTAATGGTGGAATAATCTATGAGAGATGGAATTCTCATGTTGGGATTCCAAGGCCAGGCCAGGGTGGAGAATGAGCACCCACCGAACCTCTATGGACAATTCCAGGAGCTTCAGGGACCAAAAAAAAATTTTAGAGAGGTATGGAAGCCCTTTTATCTCCTTCCAGGTTGGTTTTTATAACAGTGAATGTTGGACATTCTCCTTTTTAATTTTGAAAGAGAAGAACTTTCCACACAGTCATCTGATGGAGTATTTGGTGTCTTCAGGATAAAAACAACAGATCTGAAAACTGGTGATGAAATAATGACACTTTCAGTCAATAAAGGCAGCAGGACTGTGGCATTCTATTATCCAGAATCTGATATCATTCAATGCCTGTATCATTATGATATATTATCCAATTATCTATGTCAGTGCAACTCCAGTTTCCCAATGAAATCATGGAATGATTGGTTTGGCTCGAAAAGGAATTGGAAGAACCCCAAAGTCCCAAACCCCCACCGTGGGCAGAGACCCCTCCACACCATGGGCAGCCATTACAATGAAATTATCTAAATTACAGCTAAAATTATACCTGAATTATGACTGGATCTGTCTGCTACCGTGATCCAGAGCCAAAAGTTTCCAAGATCTTTAATCTGCAGTTCAAGGTGTTGGCCAAAACAGAGGGATCTCAACACACCCTCTTCGGTATTTGTCTCAGAACATTTTGGGGGATAATCTCTATTTTTAGACTGAGGTGGAATCGTTCTGCGCTGCTGGGCTCCTACACAATAATTTTCAAACACTGCATTGCACAGAGGCAGAGCAAGCAGCCACATGTAAATTAGAAGTTCATCAATCAGGATATAATTAATACCACTTTGCCTCAGAGCCAAATATTGGCATCCTAATTTATTACGGCGTGGCAGCACTTTGCAAACGTTGTGGCAAAGGCAGAAAAAAAAAAAATGTGGGAATATTTCAAATACTTGGTGTGAGCAGTGGGACAGCCCAGAGGAGCAGAGGTGTGTGTAGGTGCAGCTGGGAAATGAGATAAAGACAAAAAATAAGAGATAAAAATGAGCTACAAGATAAAGAACGAGATAAGCCAAGAGGCAGAACATCCCTCCCAGCACCCAGGGGACTGAGCTGCCGAAAGCAAATAGAAAATAAGCAAATATAAAGAAAAAAAAGAATATAAAATTATTATTACAAAATAATAAAATGAGAGCGGGGGGTGGTCAGTGCATCACTTTGGGAGAAATAAAAGCATGGATGACATGGAAAGGTCAGGGGGAGGATATTTCCCTCGGAGGGAGGGGAAATCCAGCAGCCTGGTGCTGTTGTGACTTCTCCATCTCATCACCTCGACCTCCAGCCCCGACTCCAGGCAGGATTGTTGGGATCTGGGCTGCCCTGCCCAGCTCGGGGCTGTTGGGGTTGTTAAAGGGTTAAAGAGCAACAGCTCTGCCTGCACGGTGATGTTGATTAACAACTCTAGGTGCTGCTAATTAATAAGGATAAGAAGAACCAGCCAGAGCAAATGTGCTGTAAACCACGGGATTTTGAATGGTTTAAAGTTCAAAACTCTTGCTTCTCTCAGCACACCCCACTGCTCCAATCTCCACTGATCTCCCCTCCTCCTCAGACCAAATCTTTTGATCCTATAAAGCAATCAGGCTGCTCAGGCCTGATTTATCCTTGGCCACCTTGATAAGTCCACGCTGGCTGCTCCCAGTGCCCTTCCTCTCTTCCTTGTGCCCACAAACATTTCCATGAGGGTTTGCTCCCTGTTTTCCCAAGGTGGGGCTGACCCTCTCCCAGCTCCCTGAGTGTCCTTTGGACCCGTTTTAAAGGTGAAGAACCTCCCCTGATCCTCCCAGCCCATCAAAGGTGACAGGGGATGGTGTTAAAGGAGAATTTCCAGGTCTCCCACTGAGCCCAGAGGGGCTTCTCCCACCGAATTCCACAGGTTAAGGTGGCTCAAGCAAACCCCAAATCTCTCTCCATCCATTTATTCTTAATCTTCCCCCTGAACTTCACCAAACTCAGGGATCTGGGACCTTTCTGGCTCTGGGTGAAGGCACAGGAGGTGCTGAGCACCTTCTCTGTGTCCCCTGTCCCCAAATCCTCTCAAACCCCATTTAATTCTCCTTGCATACGGCGCTCTGAGATTCCTGATGTGTTCCAAGAACGGAATCCAAGCAGAAAAATAACAATAGGACCCAAATTTTCAAGGAGTGTTTCAAAACCCGTGCAAATATCAAAATGCTGGATTTTTTTAATTTTTTTTTTTGAATTTTTGTCACTCAAGCCTCCCAGAGAGTTTGCAGGAGTAGTGTCCTACTCCAAAATTCAGGAGCTGCAGATTGAAGAGTTCATTTATAATCAGAGCCTGGAGTCTCCTTCCCTCTCTGACCTTTTGCTTGGAGCTGATTCACTTTGATAACCCAATGATTTAATTTTGCCAGGTCAGGTTTTTTTTTTATTTTATTTTTTTTTTTCACCAGTCCAGCAAATTGTCCTGATTGTGCAGATTGTTGCTGACACAGAGGGGAAAGTTAGAGGAGGAAAGAAACTCTAGCAATAAACTGTGGGATGGACAAAGCTGCTCTATAGTGTCCCAAATCTCATTTTGAGCTTTGAATTCAGCAGAGACACTTCCAGCACCTAGCAAAAAATTGCAAGGAATGTTTACCAGCCATAATTGTTGGCAAATCCCATCATTTCAGCCACGTTAAAGGTAATTATTCTCCAATAATCCACAAAAAATGTGAATTTATTAGAAATAAATATGTTTTTCTTAGGGATTTTGGGGGTTTGGGGTGAGTTCCATTATTGGCCACTCAGAAATTTTTGAGCACTGTCAGCTACTGGAATAAATTCCAGTTTATGGTATTTATTATGTTAATAATAATTTAACATAATAATAATAATAATAGAAGAAGAAGAAGAAGAAGAAGAAGAAGAAGAAGAAGAAGAAGAAGAAGAAGAAGTCGTCATGGTAGTAGCTATGTTAACTAACAACTAAATGTTAGCGCGTGTTGGAAAATAATTCTTATAAAGACTTAAAATTTGGCTTCTGAACCCCTCCAAGTCGTTTGAAAACGTGAACCACTTACTGGTGTAGCTCCACGTGCTTGCTTAAAAGTCATTTCCATCAAATATTTGGCAAGAATATCTGGGAAAAAAACCCCAAAAAAACAGAAAAACCCAAATCTACGAAGTGCTAAAAACTTGGGAGTGGATTGAGTTTGTGTCTTGCTGCGTAATTTGCTGCACTGCTCCCTAACTGAGAGCCAGGTCTGCCTGCAGAGGTGATTAAATGACAAATGACACCGAACTAATTAGAAGATTCTGCCATCTAGTGACTCGACAGGCGACGTGGAGCTCCTGCACGACCCTCAGCTGGGCTTTGAGGACATCCCTCCCTCCTTCCTCCCTTCCTTGTGGGCTCAGTGATGATCAAACCCCAAGTTTTCCTCTTAAAAAACATTATTTTCCCAATCTGGCCCTCATTTGGTGTCTCTCCAGCATTTACCTGCTGCAATTGCTGCCAGTATCTTTATCTATATCTATATCTATATATACACATATATATATTTATTTTTTTTTCCCATCAGTAATAAATGCTTGGAAAACAAACAACATCTCTCTGCTGCACCTTCATCTTTAACCTGTCTGGCTTTTTTTTTTCTTTTTTTTTTTTTTTTTTTTTTTTTTTTTTTTTTTTTTTTTTTTTTTTCTTTGTTTTGTTTTCAAATGTCACTTTTCTGCTGACAGGCAGGTCCCAATGTGATCCTAATAACATAACTGTATGGCTGGAACGTGTTATTTTCCCCTCATGTTGTGCTCAAATAAGACATCAGATGACAGGTGCTTTTAGGTGATCACTCACTCTCCATTTGCAGCATTTTTTTATTTTTTTCTGTGATGTTTCTCGTGGCTGTGCTGTCTGAAAAAATGGAAAATTCCTCTGGAATTATTATTTCCTCCCTTCAAAGCCCTTCTTGTCACACCCTCAGTTTTTTGGGTTTAAAAATCAGTCATGCCAGCACCAAATTTGAGAAGTTGGAGCAATTCTCTCCTTGGAAATATTTCTTATTTTGCTCTCCTAGATGTAAAGAAATGGGAGTTTGATCAACATTTTCTGTTAAATGGAAACATCTGAGAGACCAAACCCACAAATTCGAAATTGTTGAGTGAAACAGGCAGTGAAAGGCGCTTCTATTCCTGCAGCATTTTAAAATATCGTCCAAATTTATCATTAGTGTAATAAATACGTCTTTTGAAAAACCTGGAGAGTTTAATTCCTTAAATGAAGAAGTTGTAGAAATGACATCACTTGCATGATCTTGCTAATTGGATTGCCATATTGATATACAACAATAAAATAACGAAATCGCTGGTTAACAAACAAAATAATTAAAGCAACACCGTGAACAATAAAGGGACACTTGGACATTTTGAGATTTCTCCTCAGATATTGGAATTTCTTTTGCTGACACGTGGGTGAATTCTCACACATCCTTCCTCAAGAGTCACCTCCTCCCCACCACCCTCAAGCATTAGGTGGCAAACACGTCGTTAATTACTGAGCCAAAATTATTTCAGCCCCTTGGTGCACAGAGCTATTTGCTCCTTCTGTCCAGCTCGTCTTGCTAATGGCCTCTCCTAATTTTTCTCAGCACTCACGAGCATCACTTGTGGAAAATAAAGTGCTGGGAATGGCTCTGTACAATCGTGATTAAATGGTCGTGGTTATTTTTTTAATCAGCAGAGGGAGGTTTAATGGGTGCAGGTCGCCCGTGCGGTGAAATGGAATTTATTTTTTTGGGGGGGGACAATTCTAATTAGTAAGCTGTCATCTGTTATCAAGCGCAGATCAACCAATATTCCTCGGTTGGACTGTGCAAAAAAAAAAAAAGAAAAAAAATTGTTCTTTTAATGCTGGAAATGGATGGAGACCTAAATGCTTAATAGTGTGATCACCCAACCTCCTAAAAACAGGTCATTACACCCACCAGACCAGAGGTGCTGCAAATATCAGCTCATCCTTGCAGCACTAATAAGAAAAGTTGGTGTTAAAAGAGAGAAATACCTTCCAGCTAAATAGAAAACCTGAAAATAGTAAAAAAATTTATATATTACACACATGGATTCAATTTTTTTTTTTTAAGATTTTTTTTTTTTTTTAATTAAATATCTGTTGCCAGGAACTGTCATTTCCCTGCAGGTTTTAATCTCCAATTCCCACTGAGGAGCTGCAACACCCACTCCTCATGCATCTCCTCCAACTTTTGGCACATTCCCACTTGTCCAAGGATTATTTCTCCTCGACTCCCTCATCCCTGCTTGTTTCCTGGCCATATTTGTAGAAAATTCATCACTAATTGTCATTGGCAGTGAATTTTGAGAGACTCTGTGGCTCTACCTGCCTCGCTTCGCTTCTGTTTCTTTGGCTAAAGCACGATTTTCAATTTGCATGGAAGTGAGAAGAAAAATGACCAAGAGAGGAAACAACGTGAGGATGGCTTTGCTAAACGAGAGTTTCATCTCCCAGCTCTGACAGGTTGTTCATTAAAACGGCGTGGCTAATTATCTCAGCCCTATTTTTATTCCATAACCCCCCCTTTGTGAGCCACTCTGGTAAAAATCCTGGGGAATATTCCTCATCCTTTCGGTGATGGGAGGAATCAAAGAAATTTTTTAAAATGCTGCAAAACCCACTAAAATGAGATGAGAACTGCAGAACGTTGGGTTGGGTAAAAAAAAAAGGAGCAGAGAAATGAAAATGTGCCCTGGAAAGAGTTTGCAGCTCAGAGGAGAGGTGACAGGGCAGAATCTCAGCATTCTCCAAGGATCAAACTCCAAGATTATTTTGGTGCCATTTGTTGATGTCAACCAAATTTCGCCAAAACCTCGCTTGGTAGTTTGAAAAATAAAAGTGAGTTAATCACTCCTGGTGTTCCCTGGTTTAATTACTGACGACCTTCCCAGCTGATAACCAGACCCGCAAACCCAACAGGCACAGGGAACATTCCCATCATTCAATAAATTACTCTTTTTTTTTTTTTTTAAATTCCAAAATTCCAACCCTGTTTTAACTCTACAAACCCGGATCGTAAGGGATGTTTCGTTAGCGCTTCGGTCAAATAAAAAACTTTTAAAGGCAGCCCCAGCCAAAGTCAAATTAAAGAGTTGAGACACCCTGAATAAACCAGCTTTAATATTTTAGAGTTTCCTGCCTTGGGGCACATTTATTTGCAGTCCCTTCATGCTCCTCTTGAAAAATCAGCCAATCCACCACAGTTTCTGTAACCCAGAATACAGATTTCTGTTGGGTTTTTTTTTTCCTCCTAGGGTTTTTAAGTATTCTGAGGATGTTTAATAAGAAGTAGGCAAGCATGCTGGGAAAGTTTGAAAGAATAAATGCAAAATTCCTGTATTTTATGAGCATTCTAGATGAGGATGGAGCAAATTTTAATAAAGATTGCCCCCAAATTTGAGGAATCTGTTGTTATTCTGTAATAAACCATGGAATGACTGAATTGTTTCAGAGCCCAGATGTTGCTTGGGTAATTCTCATAAAATTAAAAAATTAAAGTTATAACCATGTGCCCTGTTTAATTTAATGGAGAGAGGAATTAGAAATAAATTCAGAGCGTAGCACTTAATAAAATATGACATTCACATAACCTGAAACCCTTTCCTGCAGTAAAACTGGTATATAAATAGCAATTTCATAAATAAGAATGTTCCAGTATGATTTTTCAAATAACTTCATAATGATCAGCCTGGGACAGAGCTTGCTCTGGTCTCCTGTCTCTCTTTTCCTTTAATTATATTAAAATAAAGCGGCAGGGGTAAAGAAAGAAAATATAATCAGAGGAATCCTTTTTTTTTTTTTCTTTATGTTTGTGTGGTAAAAGTGTTTTTTAAAAATTTTCCAGCCTCTGTGGTTTCCCTGAGAGTGAAGGTGATGTTCGTGTTAGTGTTTTCCTATTTAAACAGGAATTTTCTGTTTTCCTATTTAAACAGTCTTCTCAAATAACACGTTATGGAGAAGTGTACAATAATATTTTATTCTTTCCTTATATAACTCTCTGTATTTCAAGACATTTTAGTCTTTTTTCTTGATTTTTTCAAACCAATTCTAAGAATAATTATTTCTATATCATACTGAGTAAAATACGATTAAATTTTAAATCAGAGACT
>VZSR01002395.1:4524905-4546617 GCA_013398615.1 Brachypodius melanocephalos | reverse complement strand
GTGGGCAAATGCTTTTTTATTTCCTTCCCTCTGGCTCAGGCTCTGGGGGAGAGTATTTGATTATGGCTCCAAAAAGAGGCAGATTTGAGGTAAATTCTGGTGTTGCTCCATCCCTGGAAGTGTCCAAGGGCAGGCTGGAGCTAGATATTGATATATAGATATATAGACATTGATATATAGATATATAGATATATAGATATATAGCTATGTAGATATATAGATATATAGATATATAGACATATAGATATATAGATATTGATATATAGATCTGGATCTATATAGGTCTATAAAGATAAATAGATATATAGACATATATATAGATAGATATATATAGATATAGATATATAGATATAGATATATAGATATATTAATATATAAATATTGCTATATATAGATATAGATATATAGATATATTAATATATAAATATTGATATATTGACATATTGATATATAGATATATTAATATATAAATATTGATATATTGACATATTGATATATAGGTATGGATAGATAGATAGAGATATATTGAAATATAGATAGATATTGATATATTGATATATTAATATATAAATATAGATATATAGATATATAGATATTGATATCTTGACATACAGATATATAGATACTGATATACAGACACTGATATATTGACATATAGATATATAGATATTGATATATTGACATATAGCTATATAGATATTGATGTATAGACATTGATATATAGATATATAGATATATAGAGATATAGAGATATAGATATTGATATAGGTATATTGATATATAGATATATAGACATTCTCTCTGCAACAAGAAGTTCAAAAGACACGGACAAAGCCATCAGGGGAAAGACAGTAAACCTGAAGTACATTCCCTGAAGGCAGACTCTTTGTGAAAATGCAATTTCCTTTATTGTTTTCAAGGTGCTGGAATTTAAGATGTAATAAAACATGAATACCAATTTGGAGGCATTAGTTGCTCCTGGCAACCTTGAGGACGCGTTTGTGCTTCGTTTTTTTCCTCCCTCTCCATCATCCCTGCAGAGGCTGAGCAAGGCAGTGAGTAACAGCACGTGCTTGCTGAACCAAAATCCACCCCTGACCTCCTTTTCCCCTTCTCAGGAATAATAAATTATTAAAATTTAAAAAAAAAAATTAAAATTATTAAAATCACGTCTGTAGGTGTGATGCTCTGGAGCAGTGCATCTCAGCTCAGGGGGAATCTCACCCTGGTGCCACAGTTTGACATTTTAAAGGAGTGCGTTTCAGCCCCCAGGCAGCTGAGTGGATTCCCCAGGGGACAGCTCTGTCTGCGTTTTGAAAGGCTGGCGTCAAGATCACCAAATTAATGAAATATTTTTTTAACATAAATCAGCGTCACTTTAAAGGAAACCCAGATTCCCTCATGCAGAAGGTAGGAGAGCAAACTGCATACGGGAAGGTGAAAAATTATCATTGAGCTGAGACGGTGTCGAAATTACTTTTTAAACCAGGCTTGAAAACTTTACTTCATTTTTTTTTAAAAAAAATACAGCTAATTTTCCTCCTTGTCTTCCTCCTTCTTCCTCAGAGCTGCTGCAGCTGAGGAGCCAAGACATGAGGGTGTCTGTAAACTTCAAGAAACACTTGTCAAGCCCCACTGCAACATCCAGTCATCAATTTAATTTACATTGCGTTATGCGTTAGATATTCAGAGAGGGCAACAGAGTGGAAAGAACTGGAAATCTGTATTAGACCTGAATAAACCCATCACAAAATTCACACCCCAGGGGTTTCTCGGCTGAGAAATGAAAAATAAAACGGAGGGGAGTTGTGTTGCCATTGTTTGCTACAGGGTACCTATTTATTTATCCCATATATTTATATCTATCCCATATATTTAGGATTCCTTGCACCACTGACCAATGGACCCACTTTTTTTCCCCAATCTTCCTTTTGCTGCTCACATCCTTTTAGAAACCCTCTTTTTTTTTCTTTTTTTGCCTTTCCAAATCCAACTCTGGCCTTTACCTCTTCTAACCCCCCTGCACCCTTTTAATTTCTACTTAAAGCAAGTAAAACCAAATTTTTTTTAAAAATTCCCTTGGAGAATGTCAGGTTGCTTTCAGCCCCCTAAGAATCAACTTCTTATCTTCTCTTTCACCACAATTATCAACATAGATGATTTAAAATTTTCAGCGATTGATCAAAGCCCTCTTTCTTCCACCCAACACACAGTTTTTCCTCTAAATCAATTATTTGCCCAGATCTGCTCACGGTGTAGTATTTTATATTTTTTTTCCTGGTTTTAGCTAATTAGATTTTGCCGGGTCTTGTGCATTTTCAGTTGTTCAATCTCTATCAATCACTTTAATTAGAGCAGAGGAGCAGCAGTTTGCATGATCTTGCTATTCAGTGTAGTCAGCTAGGCTGTCAAACAAGTTGGATTGTGCTCGTTTCCCATTTTATTTATTTATTTCGAGCAATACTGGTGGAATTGCACGGGCTGATTTGATTTAGAGGCGCTGTTTTGATTGAGGAGTTACAGGCAAATTAATGATTATTGCGGGGTAATGCGGGGCATCATTTTTCAAGTGTCAGCCACTTTTTAAATATCCAGAAATTGGTTATTCCCCCCTTTATCTCTCCTGCTTGCATCCAAAAGAACTGAAATTAGGCAGATTCGTGTGTTGCATCTCTTTCTATCCATTTTCATGGAGTTTGACAGCCACCAGACTTTGCTGAAAGTGCAAAATATTCAAGTGATATTCAATCACTGGAACTGCAAAGTTTTGTTACCCCCCCAGCAGAAATTCTGCCTCTCCACCACGGAAAAAAGACACTGCCACGAATTATTGCTGCCCCTCTCCACTCCCCAAGTCCTGGGAGTTAAAAGAGAATAATTGCTGCCACGCAGCTGGATTTGAAAGTGTTGTGTAAGCTTGGTGTTGGCACCTTGCAGCTCGGTTATTTTCGGGGGTTGGTTAAATTAATCCTCTACCCATTCCTCTTCATGGATTTCCCCCCCCAGTGGCAAATTTAAACTCATTAAGCGCTTTTCCATCGCCCGTGCCCGTTGAAAACGGGCAATTTGGAAAAAATCTCAGGTTGACAGGGAGTTTATGTCGCGAACGGCGTGCTCTTTAGCATCATCAATAAACAATAAAATCCAGTAAAAAAATAAAAACAAACCTTCCCAAGGGAGAGAAATCCAACAACCCTCCCAGAAAACACCACACTTCACACGAGACCTGCCCAGTGTTCGGGTAATTAAACAAAACACAGCTCTTGCTGGCCAGACGAGTTCTGCAGCTAAAATAAACAAGCTGAAATATGCTAAAGTTTGGTTGGCTCCCGGGATGCTTGGGGGAATTTAGGAGAAGCATATGGTGAAGCAATCTGGCTGTATTAATTTCAAGAAGCAGCCTTTCTGGCGGATTAAATGATGTCATTCCCAATATATAGCCCCCTTCAAAATTAAAATGTTTGCCGAGTGCATGAAGTTCAAACAGTCTCCAAACTTCTAGAACCAAGTTCTGGGAGATACATGAGTTAAAGTTTCTTTACATCACTCACTGTGTCTGAATTTTACACTAAAAAAAAACCCTTTTAATTCAATTTAACTCTGCTACCAGATCTGTCCTCCAAGATTAAAAATCACTCTAGAAATTAATAATCTAAAATTAGCCTGGTTCTGAACACGGCACCAAATCCACCCACAGGAAAGTGTATTTATGGCTCGCTTCTAAAAGAAATAAATTGTTGGAGCAAATAATAAGTTGGAGAAAAACTGTGTGTGAGGCTGATACTTATTTATTTATGTATTAATTTGTGGGAGCCACAGGGGCAACTGAATATTTTTATCCCATATATTTTGTTGTTTCGTGGTGAGGAGAAGTTATTTATCAACAAAGTGAGCTTTGAAGCAATTTGTTATTGATTATTATTATTTTTATTATTTGTTATTGAAGAATCAGCCCAAGTCCAGGTGTGGAAGTCCACTGGCACAGGTCTACTGAGCTGGTTGGTAACAAATATTTGCAGATCCAGGGGTTGGACTCTGTGGTCCTTGTGGGTCCCTTCCAGCTGGGGATATTCTGTGATTCCATCATTCCATGAAATGCATTTCTGGCACTGATTTCTACAGGACAAACCTGCTCTGTTTATGCTCAGACAGATGGAAAATGCACAAAACAAACCCAAAGTCACTGATTTCTAGTGAGTATTGTGCTTGGACAGAAATGAATGCAAGGTTGTTTTGTACTAATTGGAATGATTTCAGGAGCTGTGAAGCAGAATTTGCTCCAGTTCAATTCTCTACAGATAATCCCCAGAATCTGCAATACTCATATCCAATCTGAGCAAATCCTACCAGACTGGCATAAATATTAATCCACAGAAATTATGGTGTGTGTTGTGGATTACATTGAAATATAATTCAGTTACATTTCAATCCATTTCAAGTCTACCCATGCCCCTAATCAGAGGATAATCTGAAATTATTTCTGTGCTCATCCAGACAAAGCAGTCTGATAACACTCAGCATTTTGTTGCTGGACAGTTGTACCCTTTTCCTTCCTGGGAAGTTACGTGGGCGGTTCAATTACTCCATCCCAAATTAACAAACCTGCTAAATGGCTGCTGCGCTGCTGTTTGTTAGGGAGCTTCAGTGTGAAACTCCTCAATTTATTCTGCAGAGCAGCATTTATTGCAGCAAGGCTCCATCACCCTTCAGCCTGGAATAATTATTCCCGTCTTTACCCAAGAAAGCTCAGCAATCCATCTTGGCCAAGAGGAATCCGCGTATTTTGTAAAAAGTGGCCCTGTCAGAGCTCAAAGCCCTTAGCTACAGCAAAATCCATGTTAATGTTGCAGGGCAATCTATATGTGCTGGTGTGAATGCATTGCCTATTGATTAGGGAATTGGAAACAGTCGTGATGGAGGTGTTTAGAAAACTGATAACCAAACTAGTTTTAAAATAAAATAAAAAAAAAATTAAACTTCGTTAAATCCCTTCATGGCCAATAAATTTCCTAACAGGTTGTTTGTTCTTACACGTTATTGGCCACCAGCTCTACAAACACAGAGCTTCTGGTATGCAAAAATTGCTTTTAAATTATCTAAATAATTTTATTAAGCACTCCTACCATGGAGCTGGTGCCACAAAAATGGTGGAGATGGACACAACCCTCCAAGGTTCTTGGTGACTTTGAGAGGTCTGTGAGGAGAGAAGTCACTGGAGCAGTTTAAATTCAAAAACTTCCAGTTTTGGTGGAAAAAAGTGAGGAAAAACCTCTTTTCTTCCACGGCAGTTGCAGCATCAGGGTCTAAATATTTGTATTTGCCTTGTAAAGTTTGCAGTGTCACATAAACAAATGAGCGCGCCGCTGAAAATTAAATGTTATGTTGCAGCTAATTCATTTGCAATCATTGAGCGCTCACCAGATTTTACACTAATTGCTCTGCGAGATTGATGAATTTACAGAGCTCTTTGAGCCTCACATGCCTTGGCAGAGCACACTGCAAGGAGCCAGTAAAAGTGGCCCCACAATTTATATTTGATGTGGAAAATCCTCCAGACCTCTGCCTGAAGACAGTGAACGCCATGCGCTGGAGTTTTCCACGAGCAGGCTGCCTCCAATGTAAAAAAAACCAAAAAAAACCAAACAAAACCCCCAAAACAACAACTCTCTTATTATCAATCATTTATTTTTTAAAATTTTGGGGGGTTTCTTCTTTTTTGTTTTATTGGATGGCTCAAGGAGAGTCAGCAGAGAGATCTTTAGGTATTTTTGCCATTTTCAGGGTAGAGTGCTGGCCTTTTGGAGAACATGTTTTAACAGATCTGTCCGTGAACAGAAGCCCTGAACTTTAAAAATCAGAGTTTGAAGTCCATCTGGTAGAAAAACGAATGATCACATATTCAAAAGGAAAGGCTGTTAGTCAAAGCTGGAATTCTCTGTTTTCACAGAGAGCTCATTGATATTTATAGAAGTAACACATCCAACCACACACACACCCCTGAAATTCACAGCTAAATTGAGATCACTGCTTTTATTTCCACCGGAGCTTTTCTCTCGGAGTCACAGGGGGATTCACGCTAAGAAAAAGAGCTGTGGGGAGGCATAAGTTGTATTTAATGTCTGTCTGTGCATGGAGCACCGGGAGTTTTGCAATCAGAACGGCAGCATGTGGGCTCAAGCTTTGTCTGCTGGGTACTCATTTCGCTGGTAGGATTCCCAAAAGGAAGAAGAACATTTGTTTAGGGAGGCCTCGTAACAATGGGGTTGGCGGAGTTGTTGATTCTTTGCCTGTTTGGATGTAATCTTTCATGACAAATATGACTTCCCACGTTAAATTTCCCTGGTTTCTATTTCAGTATTTAGGCTCCAAAGTCACAGAAGCTTTTTTTTTTTTTTTTTTTTTTTTTTTTTTTTTTTTTTTTTTTTTTTTTTTTTTTTTTTTTTTTCCTCCTGGATTAAATTTAATTAATTTCTTCCGTGTAGTTTTGTGGGTTTTTAGCACAATTAACATGTTCTGAGCCCTACATAAACAGGCAGATGGTGCCATCATCTCGGGGGCTTGGAGCAATCAGGAAAGTTGTCCTGCACACAGCAGGGGTGGAACAAAATGATCCACAATGATCCACAAGGTCCCTTCCAACCCAAACCCTTCTGGGATTTTGTGATTTATGCTCAAGAACAATGCATTTTGCTCTAAATCCTCCGTAATTTTCGCTGTAATTGTCCTTCCACTTTTTCTTGCAGGTTTTTGGCTTTTTTTTTTTGTGAAGAGAGGCCCCAAGTGTGGCTGTGCCTCCAGGATAAGACAGTGTGAGTAGGGGATTTATGGCAGCATGTCACCTCTAATCATCAGGCCCTTTAGATGAACAGGAGATAAGCAATATCTGATTAAAAGCTGGGAATGGAGGCCTGAAGATGCAAAGAAGAAACCCCAGCTTATCATTCTGCACGCAATTTAAACGACTGATCCTGCCCTGGAACCCTCCTGAAAGCTGCTTTGCACTGAGTTCCCACAAAAATCAGGAGTTTTCCCTCTGTATTGGTCTGTGTTCTGACAGCTGAATGGCTGAATTCTTCCTGCCCCTCACATCCCTGGCTGCTGCTCTGAAAGCTGTTTTCATTTATTATTGACTTCCAATTTGATATTAATTTGCAACAGAAAGAGCTGATCAAAACCATATCAGGGGAAGGCTGCTCCTGCCTCAGTGCAGGGTTCTGTTGCTATGGGAACACAGCAGAGCTGAGCTTTCCACGATTTCCAAAGTCTGGAAAAGCTCTGGATGTCATCTGATGGTGGGAATGGCTGCATGGATGAGCACACAGACACACGGGGACACACAGAATGTCCACCACGTCTGAGAGCTGCTGGCTGTGATGGGGAAGGAAAATGCTCCTGGCTGTTACACCTCACCTGGGTCTCCATCTCCTGCTGCCCAAAAAATGGGAATTTCTCCTGCCTGATTCCCATTGCAGAGCCCTAAAATCTGGAGAAGACCTGCAGTGATTCCAGGCAGGACCAGGATTGGTCTCAAGGGTGTGCACTCAAAAGGTTCTGAGACAAAACTGGAGTTAAAATCCTCCCACCATCAGGGCTGGAAGAGAGTTTCCACTCCACCCAGCCCAGCCATCCATGAAACTGCCACTGCGACCCCTGAACCTCTGAACACATCACCCAGATGCCTCCTGAGCACTGCAAGAAGTGAACCCTGTGGGCCCCCAGCTTTCCAGGCTCCCAAACTTACAGAAGATATTAATTTTTTTAAATTTAGAGTAAATACAGATGTTTAAGAAAAGCTCTCTGTGTTGTTTTTTAACAATACTGCTTAGAGCATCACCTCAAGTCTAAATTGCATGAATAAAAGAAACCCTGAAAGGAGAAGAGGGTCAGCCTGGACATCCCTGATATTAATTTGCTGTTTGGTGATTACAGGTCTGTGCTAATTGCTTTCACCCATTTTCACACCATACAGCAAAATGAGAAATAAAAGCATGCACAACAAGTCCCAAACTTTCTGGATTTACACTTGGAGCGTGTCCAGTCTCGTAATCCACTTCTAAAAACGTGTCAGGATCTGAGATCAGGGCTTTGCTCTGCATGGGCTGAGGGTTCTGAGTTTGTGCAGGCTGGGAGAGCATCATCATCTTTCACCCACGGACGGGCTAAATTCCTCGGAGCACAACAAGTTAAAGACTCAGTAAATAATCGATTAGCTGTCAGCCTTCCTGGTCATCCTCATGAAAGGGATTAGTGACAGCCAGGGGCCAGAGGAGCCAGTCATGCTTCTACAAATACCTTTTGAACCAGGACAGAAAAAAAAAACCAACCCTCCCAGGGAACGCTCCTTCCATTTCAAAGCAGGGTTTGAGGCAGTGGTGGGGCAGAAAAGGCTGGCTCCCTTCTCTCCTGTGCCTTTCCTAATTAATCTTTCATCAATCAAGAAAACAGACTCAAAAAAGGAAAAAAAAAATAGAAGAAGTATCGATATGTTGCTGTTCCACGGATTGAGAGAGGCAAGGAAAGCAATTCCGCGGGTTTGGACGGCAGGGTTCCTCCATCTGGCTGCGGAATCAATTATATTTGTATTTAAACAAGAGTGCCAGACAGGAGGAATGGAAACCCTCCACATCTTCCTGGCAGCGAGAAGAACTCGCTGAGAAGCCTCTTCTTGTTTGGTTTGCCTGGTGGCTTCTTTTGTTAAACATTAGCTGTACCCAGAACAACAAAAAAACCAAAACCAACTTTGCACTTCAGGGCCACCCACATTGATCCTTTAATCCAAGCTCACTTTTATGCACTGTGCTTTCTGCCACATCCAAAATCAGGCATCATTTCTGTGTCTGCTGGCACCCTGCACCTTGTTCTTCCTCCACAGCTCGTTCCAGCTTCAGAATTCTTCCAGCTCCCTCATCTATTATTAAATTGTGAGTGAAATCTTTGTGTTTCATAGGAAAAAGACTTTGGTGGGGTCATTTCCTAAGGTTTCACTTTCTCTGACCAGCCCTTACAGTGTGAGTTTCCCAAAGAAACACCTCTTGTGGCCATTTGGAGGGAAATCTTATTCCACAAGCTGTCTGTAATTCCAATTATTGTGATTTAATTATGAACTCCCAAGGAGCTTTCTGGCAAGTATAAAATTCAAGAGGCACTTCTCATGAAGAAGTGTTCCTTCCAGCATCTTCAGGCACTGTTTGCTTGATAAACTGTAAAGCATTTTAGAAAGTTAAGATGTAAAACATTCTCTAAAATAACTGCGTTTGTGTGTTTCCTAAATCACTGCAATTGAAAAAGTTCACCCTGTGAACTTTCTTTTTCACACATCCACTCTGGAAAGCATTATTTTCTGTGTCTCTTGGTAAAACTGCAAAAATTCCAGTTTCAGGTGTCCCTATGTTTTCCATGAAGCATATTTAAAGAAATTCTCACACAAACCCCCCCAGGAGTTGCATTAAATGAAAGGTGAGAAAAAGCACTTGAATTCTTGGAATTTTTAAAGTTTCTCCCTTAAACTTACAGCTTCAAAACCGATTTTCACTCATGTTGTGAGCTGCAAAGAGTGGAGAAATAGGAACTTTTTGAATGATTATAAGACAGAGCCTTAACACGACCAATAGAGCTTCTGGAATATTTATTGTACAACCTGGTTGATTATTGGAAAAGACAGGGTGAAGCAAGGTTTCTTCCCTTTTTTTTTCTTTATTTCTATATTTTTTTTCCCCCTTTGGGTAAAGTCTATTCACTAAGATTTGTAGAAAACAGATGTGATCCTGCCTTAATGCCTTCAGCCTTCATTGCTTATCGAAATATTTGCATGACTTTGAATTTAGAAAATCAGCTTGGGCTGTTAATGGACTTTGAATAGAAAGATATAAAGGATCTCAATCTTCACTCTTCCCTGCTAATTACTAATTCTGTTTCCATAAGAAGTTTTAATGTTTCTGCCTAAAATTAACCGTGCGTGCCTTCTAGAATGTGTATTTAAAAGACCTCCTGCTGCTGCAGGAGGATTTTATTTTGTGGGATTCTTGTAAACACGGAACATTTAACTTGTGCATCTGCTTTGGATAATGGAAAATCCCTGGTATATGCAGACACAAGCGTGTACACACAGGCTTAAATGTATTTATATTTATATGTGTGTAAAATATATTTTCCACCTGCACAGAGAAGGGGCTGGACCCCTGAAAAATTGAAATATTAAATTAATTTCAAAGCATTTATGGATCACTTTATGAACAGCATTTTGCTTCTCCATTTCTCAGCTCGCATGTGAAGAAGCTGTCCGTGTTACAGCTGAGTTACCCACGTGTCATTTAGGAAATGGCTGTAGTGACCCATTTTTCAAGAAATACCAGATATCCACACTATCCTGGTTGGTTTTTTTGTTTTTCCCCGCTGTCACGATACAGAAGTCCCGACTTTAACTACAGAAATACTGATAAACAATTTCATCCATGAATAGTAGGAATACCCATGAGATTCTTCACGCTGCACATTATTCAACAGAGCTCTGATATTTTCTTTTCTTTTCCTAAAGACGACGGCGCCTATCAAATCAGAAAAGACAAAAAAAATTTCCCCTCTAAGTGGAAGGTTGGTTGACAAAGACAAAACCCTACCAGGAAAAACCTCTCAGTGAACCAAATTTGTACAACCATCCAACTGCTCGCTTCTCATTATTTATCCTTGTTTCCTAAAAGCCACATACGGATCATTCTCTTCTTTTCAAATATCATATCTTCCTCCATTGTTCCTAGGAGGCATTTTAATGCAGATAATTGAATTTCAATTAATTCTGCATGTGCTGTTCCAGATTATGGTTGACACTCCTGCCATTGCTCACACCCTGCCTCTTGCTCAGCTCTCTGGCACCATTTTTTGAGATTTGTGTGAACACATCCCCTTTATCGCTCACAGGAATTTATCCAGGAAGGTGCCACAGAAAGTTCTCCAGAGCCTGGTTCTCTTTGGGGAATATTGTGCTCTTTCATCAGCTCGTGCTGTTGTTTGGCCAGTAATAAAAATTATGTCAGAGAAAATGAAACCAGTGGTGGTACAGCGTTATTGTATAAAATTTTGGGGTTGGTTCTTTGTTGGGTTTTTTTTTTTAAATTCTCAAATAATGAGGAATGGATGCCTAAGTAAAATGGAGCAAGGGTTTCTGCTGCCAGCTTTGCCTTGGTTAAGTCACTGCAAAGGACCAAATAATGTTAAACTGAGATTGAAAACCAAGAATTTTCCAGTGCTCAGAGGATAAAACTGACAGAAACATTGTGGACTGGCCACCGATGCTGTAAAATATCCTGGAAGAGAAGCCAAGGCAAGAATTTGGATATTAACAGTAGAATCCTTGTCACACTCAATTACATCTGGATCCTGTTGCTCTGGGATTGAGAACTCCTTTTCCCACCATCGTGCAGGGGAAAAACCTTTCAGTAATTAAATGTTTTCCTCCCGTTGGCAGAGAGACCTTAAAGCACAAAGAAGTGGAGGTGAAGAAGAATCCACTCTCTCTGTCAGCTTAGATCTTGAAAATCCTTCCCTTCCCCAGCTGCTTGAAAGGGAATTGTGCCTGTAAAAAGGGAGCAGAGGTGGAATCTATTGAAATTCTGTGCAGCCAGAATTGAAATTCCAAAAGTAGGCCCATAACAAAGGGCGCTTCTTGTGAGAGGATTAAAAAAAAAAGCACTTTTGATAGGATATATCTGTTCAAAAATACCTATAGGCATTACAAAGAAGACAAAGTACATTAAGTCATTATTAGGATTACAATGATCACCTCGAAAATACGCCACTCATTTATCCTATGGAAAGAGGGATGGGAATGGGCTGAGGTTCTCACATTTTCCTCAGGGATGCTGTGGCTCCGTGCTTGCCTCTGCTCGTTACGGCAGCTAATTAGCACAACCTACCTTGATTGGAAGGAATGAAAGCTTTTTTTTTTTGGTTGAAATACATTTATTCCGTTCAGAACTGAAGTTATACTGCTTCAGGAAAAGGCGACTGCAACACTGAAGTTCAAAAGTTTGCCGTTTCAAGTTCAAAATCCTCAGGGAATGAGGATTTTAAGGCTTGGAAGGGACCAGGAATGCAGTAGTCCTGATTCTAGAGGTAGAACATAATTTATCCTTTGTTCTCTGTTTGTAAAACTTCATTTTTTTTTCCCCTTTAAGGAGAGAATCGGTGTTTATTTAGGGAAATTCCTCTATAGGTACAAAATTCTATTTTCTCGCTTTTAAACTGACTCAACCTCTGACTTCCTGCATAATAAGAAGCTCTAAAAACTCTACCCGGTGATTTTTAAAGCAAAGGGATTTGCATTTTTTTTTTTCAGCTATACAAGGGAGAAATACTAAGAATGATAAACTGTGGTGAAGCAAGAACAAGTCTGGAAGGAAAAAAAAAAAAATCCATTCTTCATTTGAAAGCTCCACTGCACTTAAATTTCAGCTATTCCAGTGGTAAAAGAAACACTTGCCAGGAAAAAAATCCAACAACAACAACAAAAATACACTTTACCTCCAACCAAAATCTGGTTTAGCCTTAATTTTAATTATTAAAATTTTTTTTTTCTCCATTTCCTATCATTAGCAGCAGCCTGCATTAATGCACCGCTGCTCTAAGGACAGAAAGGGAGCAACCTGCACAGCTCCTGCCTCAGATGAGAAAGGAATCAGATTTGATGAATGCTGTTTATGTCTCACTAACAGCCCTAAAGGCATCTCATAATTTTGTGATAAGAAAATATTTCCCTGTCAGGAGCCATTAACATCTGGGGTTTTTTTTTTTTTTGAAGAGTTTAGTTGTTGCATGCTTTGCCTGACAGCTCGATGCAGTACAGCTTGATGGATAACGGAGTGAAAGGCTTGAAAGGTCTCCAAATGAAGCCAGTGTTCCAAATTTAATGAAAAACGCTCAAGTGCAGCACTGTTATGAACATAAACCATCTAATTGTGAATTAAAACAAGGCACCTCCTCGGTTTTGGGGTCATTTTAGTGATTTTGGAGGGATAATTGCAAGACCTCAACCCCTTCTCTGCCCCTCTTTGTTCCTTCCAGCTCATGGATTGCCAAGGTTTCAGCTGTTAGCTACAGTGACCTTTGGAATTATCTATTCCAAAATTGGTAGGATTCATTAGGATGGAAAAGTTCCACGGTGGAATGAAATTCAACTCGTGGGGTTTGGTCCTTAATGAAGTTTGGAAGCGAATTATTTTTGCGTGGCAGGAAAAAAGTTGAAGGATCTGTTCATGCCTCCAATGACAAATAGTTGGCAATTTTAGACACTGTAGAAATTTGTTTAGCAAATGGACTCAAAACCTGGGATTTTTTGATGCAACTCCTTTTTTGTTGAATGATCGATAATCAATCATGAATTGGTAGCAATGATTTAAAAAAAAAAACCCCTCACATTGTATTAGCCCAGATTGCTTCAGTTCTGCCCCTTTATGTGTTTATTTTTCTTTCCTTAAACACTTCATACACCCACTGCCTTGTGTTTGCTCATTTATTCAGGAAAGCTCGTCTCTGTTTCAGTGATTTTCAGAAGTTCTTTCACAGGACTTTTCTTCACAGATACCCCAAAAGCAGAAAATTATTGCTGACTCAGAGCTGTCCGCACATCTCCGGAAACAGCCCCGCTGCTTTATTTTAATATTTAAGATATTAAATCCCTTCTCTTTGGCAGAATTGGATCACAGCATTCGTTTTGATCATGGGGGATTTCTGCCCTTCTTCCACTCCCAGGGTTTTCAGTGCAAAACCTTGGCTGGCCCTTGGTTTGCTCAGCAATTTTGGTGGATCACAGCACCAGGAGATTTCCCAGAGCACGATTGTTTTTCCTTGCAGTGATTTGTAAGCTCCAAGGCTCCGTTTTATCAATGGCACAGGGTATTAATGGGATTTTAAGGCGCACCTCCTTCATATATCAAGGGGATAATAGAGTCACCAGCGGACTTACATGATAAATCATTACGGCTTTAGAGGGAAAAGTTAATGCTTTTGTTCACAGAAATGTTAAAAGCTTTAGGAGGCGATATTTTAAACCGCTTCAAATGATAAATCAAAGCAGATTAGCTTTCCAGATAAATATGTGTGGAGGTAAAACCCTCTGACACTGACTCGAGCCACAGATGTTGGCTGTAATAGGTTGAAAAACATCCCTGCGAATCCATTCATTTTAATATTTCCGACAGAAACTCTACAAAAAGTCTTCCATGTGTTCTGTATATCATGTGTTATTAATTTGGAAATGGAATTTTATGAAAACCAGAAGTTTTCAGGAACTGGGACTGCCTTAACAAATGCAAAAGAAATATTTAAAAATGTGGTTTCCTTTGTGTCTTTTCATGACTTTGGCAATAAAAATGGTCTCTTTGACTCATCTTTCTTTTAGGTTGTTGATCAGTATAACAAGCTAGATTTTATTAGACTGATGGCAGGTGATAAATGGCACTATTAAAATTTTGGCGTTTTATCTGCATAAAAAATTCATTTCCGTAAAAACTTTGTATGCCTAAAAACTTTCTATGTACAAAAAAAAGACATTTAAATGTGTACATGAAAAAGCTGAAATATTAGCTATTTTACGCAGTGAGATTTTCAACGCTACTGAATCAATTCAGGCTACCCACTGAATTTCGAAAAAATTCCGATTTTGTTTTTTAGAAACCTTAAATTGCAGTGGAACTTAAATTGCATGCAATGAAATTCATTTTCTAAATAGCTTTTTATGTATAATTTTCCGAGTGCCAAACATCTCTTCAACTTTCATCCGATTTTGTTGCCGTACAAGTTTTGTTAGTTCGATTTTTTCAGGATTGATTAAATTCGTATCTTTGATTTCCTTTGTTTCAGCAATTTGCTGCCGCCTCTCCCTGAACACACGCATATTTTTCCAAGATAAAATGCTACTATTAAAAAAAAAAAAAAAAAAAAAAAAAAAAAAGAGCCAATTCCACGTTTTCTCTCTTCTAAAGCTGTAATTATTTCAATCATGGAAGAAAGTCAAAGGTGAATTTATCGACTCTGACACATTTCCTTTGGTCTCCAGTGGCATCAGGGTTGGTTTTTTGGTTTTTAATGCACATTTTGGGTACCTACTAAACCCCCCACATTGCACCAGGTTGGGGAGGGTGAAAAGGAAATAATTCCTTTACAATTTTCAGGACTAGCAGCAGAGGGCAAAGAATTCACCCCTCTCTTATTTTAAATTATAGTTTATTTTATTAATTAACTATAGCGGGAGAAATCAAGGAGTTCATAGATAACTGTTGATCGTGACAAACAAAGCTTTGTTTCTTCCCACAAGGTGAAATGATTTAATTATGGAGGAAGATAATTGGAAGCAGTTCCAGTTTTTCATGGGGAAGAAGTGGAAGAAGTTTTGGCTGTATTCTAGACACAATCAGACTTTGGGGTATTTGTCAGGACATCTCTCTGTAGCTGTTTTGGAAATCAAATCAATTCCACACACACACATCCATAAATTGAGTTATCTCTATTTTGAAAATTGGCTTTATGTCCAATAACTTCGCACAGAAATCAGAGCAGCAATGCAGAAAAAGATAATTAAAATGTTTGTTTCATCAGAAGTTCTCGTGTGGAGAACACAGAACATCCTGAACCTACTGCAATCAACTATGACATCTAATTAAGAAATTGAAACAGCTGAATAAACTCATAATGTTCCTCATTATTGTTTTGACTATTCCTCTGTACCCTCTCGAAAGATGGTTCCGTGGATTCAGATCTAAGCCAAGTTGTGTTTAATCTTTTTTGATAACAAAACCTCGTCAGGTATTTTTGTGAGAAGTTTGCCTCGTTTCTATGGAGAGGTTCGTGATTCCAAACCAATTTCTTTCCACAAAGTCAAATTTGTCCAGTGACAGGACAAGGGACAACGGCCACAAGCAGAAACATGGGAGATTTTCATTCTGATCACAGGAGGGAGAACATAAATGCCATTATTTTGTGCCTCTTGGGGGAAAAACAAGTGTTAAAACCAATTAAGCTTGAAGTTAAGTTTGAACTAAATCCACGTGGGTCTGGGAAGTTGTGCTGATACAGCAGAACTCATCAGCACAAATGATAACGCACAGTTACGCTGTATTATTTGGAAAAGGGGGGGAAAAATTAAATAATCTGAGAATCCCAGGGTGGTTTGGGTTGGGAGGGACCTTCAAGCCCATCCAGGGCCACCATCTTCTCCTCTCCAGGCTGAACAATCCAAGTTCTCCCAGCCTTTCCTCGCAGCAGAGGTGCTTCATCCATCCAATAAACCATTAGATTGTGATAAAGTTTTATGTTATTTGAAATGTTCTTTAAGTCTTCTGTTCCACGGGGGCTGCAAGACTTTTATTTAGGAAATTGAAGCTTTTTCTGACAAGGAACAGCATTTGTCTTAATTAGGGACTACATCAATCACAGTCAATTTTTCAACTTCTTGATCCTCTAAGTCATAATGCTTAATTTGTCAACTTGGTTTTCCTAATCAGCTGCAGAGTGGGACTGTTATTTCACACTTTCATTCTTTCTTTTCCATATTTACATGGTTTTGAGCCTTATTTTAATTTATTTCAGCACTGGATAACATTGTCACCCCACCTCCCTTCCTTTATAACAAATATAAGGATTTTCACATGCATTCACTTTTAATTATTGCTTCCATCTGAACAAAATACCCAGCACAGAATAATTATTTTGTACTTATACTTCCGTATTTTTTCCCCCTCTTTTCAATGATCCATCACACTTCAAGGCAAACCACTGAAAAATTTTCTGTTTTCCACAAGAACTTTTTTAACCAAGTTAAAAAAAACCCCTAGATTTTACCCCCCAGTTATGCCGTATTTGTGTCCTGATGTTACTTTAGTAATTATTTTTATTATGAGCTCACATTTCAATCCTTTTTGCTGTCGTGTTCATGGGTGCAGGGGTTCTCTGGATCACAGGCAGTTCCAGGCACCAGCTCCTCTTTCAGCTCCCAGGGGTGCCCTTATCTCCCCAACCACTGTGGCTTCCCCTTGCTGTGATCCTCAATTATTTTCTTTAAAGTTGCAATGGAAAAGGGCAACATCTAATTCACTTAACCCTGTGCGTGCTGGAGTTGGCCAAAAACAGCAGCTTCCTGCTCCAAAACCCTCCCCAAACAGCCCTCCATTATTTATTCTTTTTTTTAGCACCTAGAGATGTATAGAGCTCTAATACAAAGAATAAAAGGCACAATTGTTGTGTAAATAATGGAGATTTCCAATAGCAAAAGCTTTCGGTACTGCTGCGATTTTATTTTTATTTATTATTTTCCTTTTCTAGTGGAAACCAGCAGCAGTGATTATGACAAAATACGCACTAAAGCGAAAGAAAAAAACAACCTACCCAAATTCCAAACCACCTATTTAACCATCCAGAGCTGAACAAAAGTGTGTGTGAAATGCGCTGATTAAAGGACTTCACACATACTTGTCAAGAGTGCAGAAATGTGCCGCTGAGCGCAGATGATGTGTTATTCCCCAAACAAATAATTTCAAATATGCGGTTGTTTTGTAATCTGCTTTGCTTTTTCCTCAAGAAGCAAATTGCCACCTGTATTCAAGCGCAGCAACAGTTTTCTGACTGGCGAAAAAATTAATAAATAAATATCCACGGTGAATTTGGGATTCATTTATTCCTAAAAAAAAAAAACCAACCAAACAAACAAAAAAAACAACCTACACTGAGGCACTTCTTTAAATAAAAGGTCAAAGATTCGGCTGTTGAACTTCTGGGAGGAGCCTTCTTTCAACTTGCTTCAAGAAAACCTTTCAACACAGTTCCTTACTGAGTTAAAAGAAAATAATGACAGAGTTTCTGACTTTAAAGGAACTTCTGCCTTTCCTGCCTTTTAGGAGGTTGGGGTGTTATCTGCTGTGGGTCTGAGGAGAGGTTTGGATGATTCCTCCATCACAGATATTCACAGAGAGAATAACCAGCCTGGACACAGGAAGAGAGGCTTCAATTCCCAAATATCCTGAGAAAGATCAGTTCAGGAATTTTTTAAAATGCTTTTTTTTGGCTTTTTGAACTGAACTGGGCTCTACCCTGCCCGCCCTGTTCTCTCCTCAATCTCTGCTGGCGTTGTGCAGTGTGGGGGTGTCCCCCCAAAAGCTCAGATCATCAGATTTTACCCTCCAAGTGCTCCCTTGAGTTATTTTGGTTTTGTTCCTTTGAATCTGAGGAAAACAGCTCCGAACCCAAAGTGTTCCAATGACCTTTCCTCATCTCTCCCCATGTCAGGATGTTTGGTTTTGCCAGGTTTGGGTGATTCTGGGTGAACCCAGACTTCCCCACTCTTTCACCTGTGTTTGGGGAAAAAAAAAGAATACTGAAAGATTTTCATCGCTTCAGTTTGAAAAAAGGGGCTGCAAACACGATGGGAAGAGATGTTGCAGCAGTTGGAACATTTATCTGGGAGAAAAAGAAGAAAAGAAGAAGAAGAAGAAGAAGAAGAAGAAGAAGAAGAAGAAGAAGAAGAAGAAGAAGAAGAAGAAGAAGAAGAAGAAGAAGAAGAAGAAGAAGAAGAAGAAGAAGAAGAAGAAGAAGAAAACCCAGAAGAAATAGGAGTGTTTCTTGCTCCAGAAGATTATTCTTGCTGTGCTACACTAGAAAATCCTCCAGCCTTGTAAACAACCATTCAGCTCCCTCTCCTCCCTCCCTTTTCCTCAGGATCCCCAAGATTATGAGGAACCCCAAAGTTTTTGAAGCCACGTGAAGGAGGCAGCCAGGTAAATCCTATTGTCATGTATGGCTGCAGGATCATTAGGGCTGATTTGTTCAAGCCCCAGCTTTTCACCCTCGAAAATGAGTGTCATCATTGATAAAATCTCTCCCCGGGCCTTTCCCATCGTAATTCGTCCTTTCAAACAGGCAGCAATATTGATTCCGAGGTAAAGAAATGTATTAATAACTCTGAAAGGCTCAGATGGTGTATTATAATATATATTAAAGCATTTTTAGAGTCACTGAAAAGGCTTTTTTTTTTTTTCCTTGCTGCTTTAGTGGTTTGGCAGGAGAGGATGCACAGCCAAGGAGCAGTTCTGGCCAGCTGTGCCAGCTGTCACACAGCTTAATAAAAAGCACTCAGGAAGGAGCAGAAATGGTATTAAATCGTTGCTCCGATGTAATGTGACTGCTAACTTGGATTGAGCCTCCAATTCACTCAATTTAATTTGCATTCTAATCTATTTCTTGCTCTGAAAAAACATTTAAGTGCACTGATTGATGCTCCAGAGGAGAAAGTGCTCGAGCTTTCCGTGGATGTGCTGAGTTCCCACTGTGAAAATTGGACTGTGTTTGTACTGGGAAAGGTAAAAGTGGCAGAGGCATGATGCTATATTTCCTTTTCCATAAACTCTGAATATTTGTTAGCCTTGTTTTGTCAGACATTGTTGATGGGTGTCTCTGATCCTGCAGAACAAATTATACAGATACAAATCAGAGAGCATGTTTATGGGAAAAACAGCTTGGTTTAAGTAATTGAAAACTAAATAAATTTTAGCCCAGTGTATGACACACTTAAAAAACTTTTCTATCCCTTTTTAAAAGTTGAACTAAATCCTTCATGCTTGTCACCAAACCTTTTCCTCTTTTACGTTCGGTGGCAGAAGTATAACAAAGAAGATGAAGTAACATTTTGGTATTTATCGTATTTCTGCTTTGCTTTAGGTTTGGTTTGGTTTGGTTTGGTTTGATTCTCCAGTCATGTCGTCCTTGTCTCAAGTGTTTATTCTTTTTAAGGAGCTCTCATAGGGCTGGCTTAGGGAAAAAAAAAAAAAAAAGTGATGGGAGCATTTGAGGAGCTTGGGAAGACAAAATTTAAAAGCAAGCACTGAGGAGCTGTAATGTTACTTGACATAACAACTCAAGTGTGCTACAAATAAATTAAATTATATGGCCTGCATGGGCTCTTCTCTGTGTGGAATTTGTGTTTTACTCGTGGTGAAAGGAGGGTTCTGGTGGGGTTTGGGCTCCATTTCCAAGGAACAAGGAATGGGACAGGAGGAAACGGCCTCGAGCTGTGCCAGGGAGGTTCAGGTTGGTCACCAGGAGGAATTTCCTCACAAAAAGGATGCTCAGGGATTGGAAAGGGCTTCCCAGAAAATGGGATTCCCATCCCTGAAGATCTCCTTTATTTTTTTATGTAACAACAGAAACTAAAAAGAAAGAAGCAATAGTATAAAAAATTCCTATGTGAAACAGCTTTTCCCTCTGCACGGAGAAGACATTTTGTATTTTAAATTTTGATACAACAACTTCCCTTCTCACAGTGTGTAGAGACCGATTACAATAACGGTATTTTCAGCTCAGACCGAGATGGTTTGGTCTATTAACGTGCATTGTCAGTGTTTCATCCAGAAGCAGTGGGATGAACCCTGCCTGCCACTAATGCTCCATTTCTGCCTCTTGCTGTGGTTATCCCTGCAGGAGGATGTGCTGCGTGAGCCACTGGAAACAGATGTACAACACCAGAGGAGAAAATGCTGCCTGGTGCTGGATTTCTGTGGGCAGCTGCTGTTGCACCTTTTAAATGTCTCTTTATGTTTGCCAGAATAGCACAATAGTCAATTCTCTCCTCAAGCACAAGCTGCCTGCTCTGGGTAAATAGGAAGGTGTTCCATCTATTTGTCTCTCTGTAACAGAGCCTTTGGGGTTCAGCCCATCAGTTCCACCCTAATGCAGATTAAAATCTACAGAAGGGAAGGAAAAAAAAAAAAAAACAACAACCCATCCAAACTAAGTCGTGTACAAAAAGCCAAAGCAGCAAAATCTGAAGAGACAATTCCTGCTGCACTTGAAGCTGAGTGCAGTTGTTTGGTTGGCTCTTCCTTCATAGTGTTTTTTTAAAATTAATTACTTTGTGTCTTTATCCTAGAGCATTCTTTCAGGGTCGCTTTTCCTTGAAGACACCTTAATACTATGCACCCAGATATCTTTGTTACCTTTGTTTTTCCATGTATTACCCTCTAAATGCACCTATAATGAATTTATAAAGTTCTATCTTCGGGAATGCTCAAGCGTGCTCTGTTCTCAGAAGTGTTCCAGAAGCATTATTTTTAAGAAACATTAGTCTGAAGATTGAGACTGCAACAATAAGACCCTTTCTTTCAGAGAAAAGTGTGAAAATTCAGGTCCTTCTAACATCTGTCTGTTTGAATACACAGCAGCAGATCCAGCTGCTCTTCTCCAAGCAAGGAAAGCACTTGTAGTGCAAGCACTTCATGGAGTGAATGGAGAGGGAATAAGTGTGATTAATAACCAACCACTGTTAATTAACAGCCTTTCTCCTACTCTGTGCCAGAGGGTCTGGTGGTATAAATGACTGATTCCCTACAGTGCCAGATAAACATAAGTTCATTATCCTTAATTTTGGTTTCTTTTTACAATTTCCCTTTTGACAAGAAATGGGTCTGTGAAATCCAAGGATTTCTAGGTTCGTAGGTGATTCCTCACTTGAGAGTGTGGGCCAGCACAAGAGCAGGATTCTTGATGATTTAATAAGATTCATGGTTCTTTTGATTATTTCATATTAATGTAGCAATTTAATATTAACTTAATTAATAGGAGGATTCCTGAGCATTTTCACACCCAGGGAAGTCTACTTAATGATGTCACAAAGAAATAAAAACTCCAGAGGTGGCTCCAGGGCTGGGCAGAGGGGCAGGATCCCTCCCTGACCTGC
>VZSR01002395.1:4506675-4524805 GCA_013398615.1 Brachypodius melanocephalos | reverse complement strand
GATCCAATTTCTGAAACTAATTTTCTTCTTGTCATCTAATGCTGATCTGAGCATTCTTGTTCTACTTCTGGAAAACTCTGTGGGGAGTTTTGCAGGATAAACTTCCACGGTGAGGGGTGCAATGTCTGGACACACCTTGAGGATTTTGAGGCACACAGGTTTTAATTTATTTTCTCAGCGGAGGGCGTGACAGATCTTCAAAAGCCTTTAGGTGTAACCATCCGTGGGAACTCAATAACCTGGGGTGTTAAACATAAATATCCAGCTCCACCTTCTCTCACGGGGGGAAATTTTTCCTCTCTCTTTTTCTACAGTCTCCTCTTCACTTTTCCAGGTTATTCAAAGCTCTGTGGATATATATTCTCTCCAAATTTTCACATCATGGCATGCCCCACAGGCCTCCCTTGGACCTTCAGGATTGGTTTAAACATTTATTTTAATGCAGATGCCTGTCTACCTCTCGGCAGACCCTGGTGGGGCTCTGCTCCAGGGAACAGGGACAGGAGGAGAGGGAACGCCTCGGGTTGAACCAGGGGAGGTTCAGGCTGGACATCAGGAGGAATTTCCCCATGGAAAGGGTGCTCAGGGATTGGAAGGAGCTTTCCAGGGCGGTGTTGGGGTGCCCATCCCTGGGGGTGTCCCAGGAATTGCTGGAGGTGGCACTGAGAGCTCCGGGCTGGGGACAGGGTGGGGATCAGGCACAGCTTGGGCTCGGTGGCTTTGGAGAACTTTTCCAACCTCAGCGATCCTGGGATTGTAAAATCCGTGCTACACTGACCTCAGCTCGTTCAGGACGCAAAGCAAACAGCAAATCCTCATTTCGGTTGAAATAAATTACCCTAAAAATTTATTGGAAACAAAGAGAGAATTTCATCGCTTTGCTTTACGAGATGGGTCTCCGTAGGAAAATAGCAGGAGGAAAATATTTGGGAAAAAAAATCACTGCGACAGGACTTTAAAAAAATACTTAGCGAAATCAGTTGGATGGTTATGGTGCTGCTGCCAATGTTTAATATTTGGGGGTTTATTTTCCTTCATATATTTCACAAGTTCTTCTGGGCAATAATCTCTAGCGCTGCTGGACACATTGCTGCATTTAAAAGGCTCTAAGGAAAAATGCTGTTTAGGAAATATCTAGTTATTTAAATATGATTATTAGGCATGAAACAGATCAGCATTACATGGGTGATGACACGTTTTGCAGCTCTTTTTAAACATTCACAGAAGAAAAAAAAAAAAGTTCATCTTGCCATGAGCTCTGAGCAGTTAAAACTGTTTCTAAGTAATGAATGTATAAACATATGTCTGTATGTATCTGTATTTATATCTTCACTTTTCAGGGTGCAAATAGGGCTGTTTGGATTTGCTGTTAGAAATCTTGGGACTATTAGGGATGCAAATGTCAGACTCCTTGAAGGCAGAAGCTGTTTGGTTCTGAGTTAAAGTTTATTTCCATATTTCCAAGTTGGGAGTATAAATGTTGCGGGTTTTTTTTTTTTTTTAGTCGCTTTTATATGTTCACGATGCTAAATTCCCACGGATTTGGCATTTTTCCCTGGACTTTGCTGCATAATGTATCTTTCCAAATCTAACATTTGTCAGGAAGAGAAAATGCTTTCATGCTAAGTTGGGTAAGGTGCAAATCTCAACGTGAAGCCTCTTCATAAACTGAACCCTGCACTCCATATGGACACGTAAACTGACAAATGTGCCTTATGCAAAATTATGGGATGAATGGGAAAAAAACATGTAGAAAAATAATGAGATTAAGGCACAGAGTGGCTGGAGATCAGCCACAGCAGCCAGTCATCTTTGGATAGCTCCCCCCAAGCCATAGCTTAGAGGAATATCATGGAAATAATCCATTCTAACAGACCTCTTAACACTATTTCAATCTAACAAAACCTCGAAGCAGAGTTCTCGTGTTCTCAGTCAACACCCCTCTGCTCAATTCAATGGCCCTGCATCCTTTTTCATTGCCCAGCAATGTGGCTTTTTATTTGTAGAGAACACAAATTTTATGTATATTTTTTTTTTTCCTGAAAAGAACCTCAGCAACACACACAGTAACCTGAATAGAAAGGTTTAGAAATAATTGCAAATATTCACCTCCTTATTAACTCCAGGATGGAGTTAAGGGCACAGCAGCAAGGTAAAGCTGACTTTTTGTTTTTGCAGTTGGAGGCTGGGAGAGGTTTCCTCTGGGCTTTCTTCTTCCCAGTGTTTACTACAGAGTAAAATATTCATGAGTAGCAGGTGTAATGCATTAAATATGATGAGCCTGCAGTGGGAGAATGCTCCTGTTGGAGGAATTGGGAGCTGTCAGCACGGAGATGTGCTTGTCTAAGGAGATCTGCATGCAAGGGTGTGTGGATTGCAGGGACATCTGGCTTGGGAGAATTTCTGGTTGAAGACATGTAATAAAAAAAATCTTCTGAGTAGAAAGGGACCCGCCCTGCACAGATCCCAACAATCCTACCCTGAGAGCATTGTCCAAACCCTCCTGGAGCTGTGCCCATTCCCTGGGGAGCCTGGGCAGTGCCCAGCACTCTCTGGGGGAGGAATCTTTCCCCAATATCCAGGAAAACCTCCGCCAACACATGAAAAACTACTCCAAGTTTGAAGCATTTCTCGAAAGTTCACACTCTGTTCATCCCTGTGTGTGATTCATCAGCAAACTCCCAACTGAACCAGCTGGCTGGACTGGTGGGGGAGGAAACCAGAATATGGAAATATCCACGTTTGGAGTTGAAGGCTGGATGAAAAAGAGCCCAGTTTATGGATGTTTAATGTTGGGCAGGATCAAAGCCAGCTGCAGGGGCTGAGGATCCTGTGGGTGCCATCAGGAGTGTGAATTAAGGCAGGGAGGGAGCCCCAGGAGCCCTGTCAGAGCCAGCCAGCTGTGCTGCTGTGCGTGCTGGGAGGGCACAGCTGGATTTCCATCATCCCTGAGGGCCACTTCCAGTTTGGGATGTCCTACAAAGAGAAGGTGCTTGACCATGGCATGGAGAACTCTCCTCTGGGCACAGCAGTGCTCAGGGTGACACTGCCCACACCCGAGCATTGCTCATGGTGCTCAGTAATCCAGGCAGGGTCATCCAGCACATCACTTTTTTCCCCTTTTTTTTCCTTTTTTCTCCTTTTTTTTCCTTTTTTCCCCTTTTTTTTCCCCATTTTTTCCTTTCCTTTATGGGAAGTTTTAGAAACCCAACCACAGAAAACAAGGTGCTCAGTAACCAGCCCTTGGCAGTGCAAGACAATGAACATTTTGCAGCTGACTCCAAGTGCTATATTTAATGTTTAAACTCTTCCTCCTTTAGCTGCTCCTCCCCTCAGCCTCCCAGACTCCTGATAATTGAAGCTGGGAGAAACCTGAAAAACAGCCCCAAGCTCCATTTAACACTTCTGCACTTTTTTTTTCCCCTTATATCACAATACCATAGGGTTCATTAAACACCCCATGAATATCATTATTGAGTTGCATGGGACACCTTGCCCTTGCCAAGGGCTGTTCTTTATATTAATGTGCCAGCCCTTTTAGTTTGGGTGGTTTGTTTTTTGGTTTTTTTGGTTTTTGTTTTTTTTTTTTTTTTCAAAATATGCTTTTATTTTTATTAAGCTTGCTGACAATGGCATGAGTCTTGAGAGTGTATTTGGAATTCTTCGGTATTAAGGTTGGGAGGGATTTAAAGCCCACCCAGTGCCATGGCAGGGACACCTTCCATCATCCCAGGTTTCTCCAAACCTCATCCAAACCCAGCCTGGAAAAATTCCAGGGAATCCCAACCCTGACCCTGTCATTTGGTGCATCATCCCTTCCAGATTCTGCTGAAATTTATCAGCTTTTTCCCACTTCTGCAAAGCCATGGAAGGCTGGAGGACAAAGCAGAACGAATTAATTTAAAAATGCACTCGCAAAAAAAGCCCGCTCATTACGGTTCTGAACTTTGCCGCTGATTACGGGATCGTTTTGTGGTTAATTAAGGATAAATTGTAAACACTCTGGCAGCAACAGAAAATTATACAAAGGAGATTCAGTGCCCCTCTCCCAATTTAGAAGGAAGAATAAAAGAACAAGGAAGCCTCTGGCATCTTCAGCAGATAATGGCAGACTTGATTAGCTCCAATTTCTTATTGAAAAGAGCTCAGCTGGTAGAATTAAGTGCATTTCATGTGTCTTGGGCAGATGTTCGTGAAAGTTTTTTTAAAAGAGACTCATAAGAGCAAGGAAAATTATTCCAGGCTGCAAAGATCTTTTTTTTTTGTTTCTCTGCCTGGTTGGTGCACACACCTAAATCAGGTGCTCAGATCTCAGCTTTGAGAGGAGAGTCAAGGAGATGGTAAAAAACCCACATTTTCCTTCACCCTGAGCCCTTAGAGCCTGTGCTGGGCTACAGGCATGCAAAGTAATAATTGATAAAAGGAAAAAAAAAATCAGAATGCCCAATTATTTAATTATTTAATGAATTTGAATTTGAATTTGAATTTGAATTTGAATTTGAATTTGAATTTGAATTTCAATTTCAATTTCAATTTCGATTTCAATTTCGATTTCAATTTCAATTATTTTATTTTCAATTTCAATTTCAATTTCAATTATTTTAATTTTAATAATTTTCATTTTAAATTTTAAATTTTAATTTTAAATTTTCTCTTTCCTAAACTTCACCCAGGAATTAAGGGCAGTCTGGTGGACAGAGGTATTGCAGCAGCTTTTATGGTTTCTGCGGTGGATATTAATGATTTTGTGACCATTTTACTTGATAGAATAATTTGAGGACATTCTTATATTTACCTTCTGTTTTTCTTTAGAAGAAGATAATATTTATTAAGAAAATATCAGTCAAAACCTTTATATATATATACACACATATACACACATATATACATACATATATATATACGTAAAATATAAATTTATATTTTACATTTATATAGGCATTCACAGATGTAAAATATAAATTTTACAGGTGGTTTGCTACTCAGTGACAAGCTACAAAAAGCTTGCTCATCCTGATTTGGGAGGGGAAATCAGAGCAACAGCAAAAAAGAGGAGATTCCATGCAAGTCCAGCAAAAGATGTACAGAGAAAAAATTTCAGTTACAGGAAAACTAATTTATTTATTTGTTTGGTTGTTTGGCTGGTAATTTATTTATTTCTTTGTAAATGTGATGCATAATAAACCATAAAATATAATAATAAAAGTACATTTATTATATGTAATATCTTTTGTATAATTAAATATCTAATTATGAAATTATTAATATTTAAACAATTAAATAATTAAATGCAATATGTATGCTAGAATAAATATATATTCTTTTTCATCAGTGCAAGAACAGCTTGGCAATACCATGAATTTTCTAATAAAGGGAGCAAAGTTGTTCCATAGCAACAAAATTTAAATCCTTACAATTTGAGTTTGTTTTTTTTATCCAAATCTGCCTTGAGAGAACTGCACTGACAACGCTAATTTAGGGGGTTGATGTGTCTATAAAAATAGTTTCTGAGGTTTTCAGGACTCAGGGATTTGGCTCTGTATTGAATAAAGGTTGGCAGGTCCATTACAGCTCTGGACACAGAATAATTAAAACTTAAGATTGGATAAATGTTATGACATGACATGTTAATTAAATCCAGACCCATTGCTGAATGAAGGAGCCTTTGGAAGAGTTGTCATTATTTGTTGATTAATTTAATGTTCAGTATCAGGCAAACTTTCCAACCTCGGAGAGCATTTTAAAATAGAATTCGCATTAAGTGCTCTCCAAATTTCTTTACAGTATAAGCCATTCTCAGGAGATTCAACCTCCCTATGTATTTTTTTTTAAATATATTTTTAGTGAAGAGCTTCAATCTCTTTTCCTTAACCTCTTTGTGATATGCAGTAACCCAATTAAAGTCTATTGCCATGGGTTTAGAGATAATAGGTTTCACTTAAGAGAGATCATGCTCTCTGCCAAAGGGCTAAAAAGAGAAAAAAGGGCTCTGAAGTACACAGGCGTTGAAGTATTAGATGGGAAAAGTTCTGTATGTTATTCCCCAAAACAAATCTTTGTCTATGAGTCTGGCAGGTCTATTTTAAATATCTAAAAATGACAGAATTTTCTGTTTATTAACCTGTTTATTATGTTCATTAATTAACCTGAGACATGCAGTCTCAGGCCATCCATTTGAATCCAGCCTCGAGCGACGAGGACTCACAAACCATTAAACCTGAGAGAAACCCACGGGATGGATTTTACAGAGGGTTCAGAGAAAACAGAGAGAGATTTTGATGGCTTCTGTGATGGAACAGGTCAGCAGTGAAGAAATCAGGAGCGACCCTTCATTCCTCTTTCACATGAGGATCCAGCCCCAGACACTCCACCCCTCAACTCAGTCCACTCCAAGAGTTTCCACCTCTGGAATTCAGCATCACCCGTCCAACAGCAGTTTAATTCATCCTGCCTCACCTGGAAACGAGCTCAGGATAAAATATTGATCATCCTGTAAACCTGACCCCATCGTCCTCCATCGGGGTTGGGAGTTTCCATAGAGATGATATTTTCTGCTGTGGCTTGTGCCATTTTCCAGCTGGGCTGCGAGAGCAGCAAAAGCAGCAGCAGAAAGGAAGAACCTCCTGCAAATTCCCAGAAAAAAAAAAAAAAATTCGGTTTAATTTCTTTAATATTTGATTGGGTTACAAATGGCTCCCAAACGCCTTCGCCATCACGGATCTCCATCTGGATGCGTCAGATAAATAAAACATGATCGAGGATCTGCTCCCACAGCTGCTGGGAAACAAAGAGCCCCAGTGGAAAGACCTTTTCCTGAGGCAGGGAGGATTCATTTGGAGGATTCACAGAGAATTCTCCGTGAAAATCAGGGTAGAGGGACCCGAAAAATGCAGAGGCTCTTGCACTTGGGATGTGTGCAACAAGTTTAGGATGAAGAACTATGAGGTGAAAATACTGGCATCACTGGGAAAAGGTTTTCCTTCCACCAAATTTAAAAACTCCATGATTTTCCCCCTTTTGGATGCAGAGTAAACCATGAGAGAACTCACAGGAGGCAAAGGAACAATGTCCAGAGATGAGCTGTTGGAATATAATTTCAAAAACGGCTGAAATGTTCCCACAGCTCCCGTTGAAACTGGGAAGAGGAAATGATGGTGAATATTCCAGAGGAGGAATATCTTGATTGATATCCGTAGAGAGGAATCAATGATACTTGCTTCTTCAGCTGGGAGATGGGAAACAAAAGGTGGAATATTAGAATATTTTACAGGATAAAAATAAAAAAAGCCACACATGAAAACACCCCAAACCAACCAACCAAAGAAAGAGATTAAAAAAGAGAATTTTTTTTCTTCTCTTGGTGCAGGAATGGAGAGCAGTAAGCAAATTATTAGGGAGCAGATGGGAAGAAGGCATAAAAATCTAACTTGCAATGCAAAAAAAAGAAAAAAAAAATTGCTGGTGCTATTTTGGGAATCAGGATTTGTGCTGCAGAGGCTGCCTGGGCTCTGGCCCTCAAGAAGGAGCAAACATCTGTGTCCTGTGGGTGGGCTGCAGTCCGTGGATTTTTACAGATCTCCTGCTAGGATGAGAGAAAGGATGATGCCGTCGTGCTGGGTGGTGTTTGGGAACCCGCTGGAATAAGATCAGGATAAACTGGTGTTTGTTAAAACACAAAGAGTGCCACACGCTGTGTCTGACCCCAGAGCCTGAGGTCTTGACTCCCAGGACTCCTCCCATCCCAAAATCTGCAGCCAAAATCCACAAGGTGGTTAATAATTTTATTTTTTTTTCCCCCAACAACAACGGACTGAGATGTTCTGCTTCAGTCAGGAAAAGCTTTTCTGGCCGTAGAGCTGTCTGCAGTTTCATTCATCATCGTTAATCCAATATAAATCCAAGCCTGACCATCCAACCCTCTTTAGGGCTGTCTTTAAGGTGACAGGAAGAGTTCATCGTCTGTGTTTGAAATTTCTTATTCTTCAGCACAACACTGGGACTAAAGAGAATACATCCAACCCTTTTTATCCAGCCTTTTGTGCTCAGGAGTTTCACAAGGAAAAAAATATTCATCAAAAAAGAATGAACCCTGATGATAAAACACAGAAATTGAGCATGCTGTGAGAGGTAAGTCATCCAGAACAAGATTAAAAAAAAGGAAAAATGAAAGATATTTCTGTAAAACTGGGAATCATTCCTGATTTCCGGTGGTTTGAATGTTCCCACAATAATCTCCTGCCATCTGAAATGATTCTTGGGGAAGGGCTCTGCTCATGGGACAAAAACATTGATGAAAAATTACAGCCCTTGCTTCAGATTCCGATATAAACTCGGATGAAATTCCTGGAGAAATTCACCCAGGCCCCATTTTTACAGATGCAGAAATTATAGTAATGCTCTATTTTAGTTCAGTGTGAAGGTTCCATGGAAATTCTTTGGAAAAGGGAATCCCAGGGATTCTGTAGCTGCCAGGACAGGAAGCCTCAGATTGCTCACAGCTTTCTGGCATTTTCTTTGATTAAAAACTGATTGAAACCCGAGATTTTACGACTCTCACCCAGCCCTAGGAAACTCTAGTGAGCATTTCCCAGCTCCAGAGTGGAGGTGGGAATTTCTGTGTCTTCAGCTGGCTTTGGCTCAAGGTTTCAGCTCCTGAGTTTGACTTTCACCAGCTCACATTGAGAAAACTTGAATGGGACCACTGGGTCACAAAATCCTTTTTGGGTTGGGAGTCAGCTCCGTGGAGGTGAATAATGGAATAACAAGGGCTTTGACAAGGTCTCTGCATTTCCACAGAAGAACTAGCCGGTTTTATTTTATCCTCCTGCTAAGGCAAATAGAAATCCTCCGCGTTATTTTTAATTGAATGGAGTCGTGCCAAAAAAGCCTGACTGTCAGAAATCCCCTTTTTTTTTTCCTAATGGAAAGAAGTAAGCCCCAAATTCTGCTGGCAGCACCAGCTAAAAAAAAAAAAAAAAACAACAACAAACAAAAAACCAATTAAGCTCAGATTAAAATAATTTTCCATTCCAGGAAAATCTGAGAATTCAAAGGTTTGTTTGTTGGGGTTTGTTTTGTTTTGTTTTGTTTTTTTCTCATAGGAAGACTCCATAATTTAAAAATACATAAGTAATTACCCAAGAGAGGGGAAAAGGCAAGCTCTGATAAATCAAATAATTTTGAAACATAATGTATTTATATAGATTTTAACAGATTGATTTTGCTGCACTAATATATTATTATTTGATTATGATAGTCTAGAAATACCCAGGTCAATATTTAGAACCTTTTAAAGGCCTTACTCATTTTCCAATTTTCAGTCTGTACAATTTACAATGTAGGATTTTTTTTTTTTTTGCTTTCTCTCACCTCAGAGAAGCATCAGTGTCTCCAAAGAGGATTTTTGAAATATTTTTAATGAGGTGTTGGTCTTACAGCCACATCTGGTTGTGTGAAGTCAAGGGAAAACCCTTGGCTGATATAAATCTTTCTGAATTTTTGTTTCTTGTTTATCCCATAACTTTGGGAACTTTTTTCAGTACCAGTAACCTTCAGATTTCTTTTTTTAATGCTGAGTACATTGTTCCCTTTAATCCTGGTCATAAATAACTTATAATTTTATTCCCAGAATAAAATAGGCAGACAACTGAAACTTGGGGAAGTTCAACCACATGACCTGAAATGAAATTTTTCTTTCCTTTTTTTTTTTTCTTCTTTTGTTTGTTTGTTTGAGGTTTTTTTTTGGTTTTTTGGTATTTTTTGTTTGTTTGTTTTAGTTTTAGTTTTTGTTTTTATGCCTATCCCAGTCTTGATATAGAAGTGTGTAGGTTTTGCATTTATGTACATTATGTATGATGCTGGAAACTGCAAGATCAGAAAGGTTTAGAAACCTTTGGTTCAGTGCAACCAGTTGGGTTTTGTTCAGAACAGGCCAAGATCTGCCTTAGCTGCAGTGGTGGAAAAAACATCATCAAATTCTCCTTCATCTGAAGAGTTTAATTCCGCGTCTTTTGATTATTGATTATGTCTCCATTTGGATATTTCCAAATAAATGCAGCACAACATCTGGACCTGGACCTTCACTGGAATTAGGCAGCTGCCTTAAACAGGTGATAAAGCAGTTTAATCGTTAGTGGGTGTGGGCTTTCCTAACCCGAGTTTTCCCAAATTTCCTGTGCTGAATGCAAAAATGGATCTTTCTGAGATATCTAACTTCGGTTAATTACCTCAGGTTTGTCCATCGACAACTGAGGCAAACAAAACGAAGCCTTCCAAGACTTCTGTGCTTATCAGAATGTTAAAATAGCTTCTAAATTAAGACATTCAAAATTTATCTAGAGAATTTATCTTCTGATCTTGGAAACTCATCACTTAGGGAGAAAAGAAAGCTCTAAGTGAGGGGAAAAACAGTTTATTTCTTCATCAAGGAGTTTAGATCCTCCAAAGGGCACTGCTCACATCGAGTAGAGCTTTTTAATTAAGCTAACTAAACAAATGGTAAATCTTTCATCGCGGGTGTTTATATTCAGCGAGCAGCGCTCCTGCCATTGTTAAACATTGATTAATGTCACGGGCAGCTCACGTGCAATATTTTAGGGAGATCATTAAGTCTGATTATTAAGTCTGGGAGCAGCAGGGTTTGGTGCAGAGCTTCCAGGCTTCCCCTGGATTTCTCTGGGAAGCTGGGATGAACCAGGAGATCAGTGGGGTCATTGCAGGACCACAACAGGGCCAAGAACCTGAATGGGTGCTCCTTTGGAGGAGCAGAGAAAGGGGAGGAGAGGAAAAATGGCAATTCCTGAGGTGTGGGAGGCTGGAGATTCCCTACTTTTGGTGCCTTTTGGTCTGTAAATCTCCTTCCCTGCCCTGGGTTCTGCACAGGAGGGATCACAGCTCCAGGGCTGAGGGTCCAAGCTCTGGTGGCAGCTCCTGGATCCTGCTGGGGGAAGGACCAGGTTGTTCCTGGTGGTTTCTGCTCCCTCTCCATATTTTTTGAGGAAATTCTGCCCCCGATAGATGAGTGGGATTGCACCCATTGCTTCACCTCTCTCTCCTTGGCACGGGAATCTTGCACAATTCCATTGCTGATCTTTAAAGATCAATAACAGTAATTTAAAAATTGAAGGGTTTCCTATATAACAGACTGAAGTGTGATTAAAAAAAAAACCAACAAACCAGCATTTTGACCAAAATTTCTCACTAGTGCAGCATAAACCCCATCAAATATGCAAACACTAATCTTGTTGTTGAACTTCAGGGCGATTAAATCACCAGAGGTGCAGAGAGGGATAATTCCCTGCTTGGAGGAGATTAAAACAGGAAGAGGAGAGGGCTGCAGGTGAACAGGATTATTCAAATGAAAGCAGCAGGAAGGAAGAAGCAACACTCTGGAATAAACAACTCTGGTTTTCAGTGGGAAGGGGTGACACGGATTCCCAGTCTGGGTTTAAAATCAATGATATTTGTCATTTTACAGTCATGGAATTTGAGATATATTCATATAACCCTTCCCATTTTTCCCCTCTTTGCCATAAATGGGGGTCAGGCATGCCCAGATTATTCAACCTTTTATTTGAATATTTGTTTTCTTCCAGTTCACTCTGGTTTCCGTAGCTCTCATGTCCAGTTGGGAATTTGCGTCCTAGATATCAGAGGTTCACGTATTTGTGCAAAATACATCCAAATTTCCGATGTCCAATGGGGTTCTTTCAGATTTTACTCCACAAAAATCTAATATAGAATATCTCAGTTAAACCACAAATAAAAGACGGTGAATTTTGTTTAGAAAGTCTAAATGTTAATGGGGCTAAAATTAAGTTTTAAGCTCTACGCATAAAAATTGTAATATTTGCCTTGTGCCAAAATTTTGAGTCGTAACAAGATTTTGATTGCAATTACGGGGACACACATGGAAAAAACCTGGGCATGTAACAAGGAAATAAACAAATTTATTGCTCCAGTCGAGGCTCTTCCAAGGGATCCTTGAAGAGTTTGCAATGCCCAGTCACGCACAGTTTGATAGATAATAAATTTTATATCAGAAATATTTCACCTGTGAAGCCATGTTTGGGTCCTTCTGGCTACCTGAACTCTTCTAATCAATATTTTCACTTTGCAAGTTAGGAGAAAACAAAATACCTCTTTTTTTTCCCCCCCTCCTGGTTGTTTAAAGAAGGGTTCCACATGGTGAGGGATTTGCATTTTATCCTTAATCAAAGCTACAAGGAGCAGTCAGCCTCACCTAATGATAGGAAGGGAATGGGGATTTGAACAAGATTTAAAGTGGTGAAAAGCATGAAGAGATTAATGATTAGGAAAAAAAAAATTAAAAAACCACAAAGTAGGAATGATTCCTGGAAGAGGTGGGTTTAATGAATTATTGGAAAGAGGAGGGAGAGGGCATTTGGCAAAAAAAGGACGTGGAGCTGAATGTTCACTGAATGCATTAACATTAGCAGAATAATAGCACAGGAGGGCTGTGGAGATGTAATGAGGAAATCCATAACCCCAGAGAGGAGTTTGGGCCTGGAATGTTCCTACCTGCGGTGGATATTTGGGGACTCCATTAAGGAATAAGAGTAGAAATGTCCCAAAGTCCTCCCCACCTTCATCAGCTCAGGAGCACAAGGTGGATTCCCATTTTATGGAGCAGAAGTGGCACCAAGTGTAAAATGCACATCCCTCAGATGGCTTTATGTGGATTGGACATCGTTTCTCCTTGAATTACAGGCAGAAGAAATAACAGAGAGGCTCGTGTCTTAGTGTGAAGGTGGAAGTGCCAAGCTCCTAGAAACACAGAAAGTAATTCTCATCTCTTCTGGCAAAGACTTTAATCTAATGAATAAGAACTTTCTGACAACTTGTACCTTTTTTAGAAGGACAAAGAAGCATTTCCTGCGCATATTTATGGCCAAGTGATGTTTTTAATCTTGACAACAAGAAGTAGATTTGCTTGAGGAAAATTTATTTCCTGACACTTCGACTTATAATTCTGTCTGTCATTAGACACGATTTTTTAGCGGTTTTTAGCTCAAGGTACATGATCAGACAGTTCTGAAATCATCCATTTAATCAAAAGTTTGGAAAGGGCAGCTGGTGGCTCTCATGAATGAATTATAGACATCAAGATTTTACCCCGAGGTATCTCTACTCTTCTCTGCTGCTTCCCAAAGCTGGGCACCACCACAAACAATGAACCAGGTTGGAGAAACAGGAACCCTAGCAACAAATTTATCTCCGTCACTAATTTGGTATTTATCACAATATCCACTGGAAGCTAATTTTGTTTTGCTTTGCAGCATTTTTTTTTTTAATAGCGGTGAAGTGTTTTCCCCTCGCTCAGAAAGACGGCGAGATTTTATTTTCCATTGTTAGAAAATACCACTTTTCCTGCATCATTACCTTATAATGGAAAAGTAATTTGCTTCCTCAGTAAATGGAGCAGTGCCTTCATTGATGGGAAGAGAAGGGGAAGGGGAAAAAAAAGTGAATTAAGGCTCAAAGGAAGGATCAATGCGTTGCACATTGCAAGGGGAAGAAATATTTGTTCCCTGACAAATTGTGGTGTGATTTCTGTGATAAGACAGCACGCTGAAAACTCCTGGAGAGGAGGCTAATTTCGGGGCGTTAAGATTCTGCTGTTACTATTAACGATGTCATTTTTGAGGTTTGATGGGGAGATTGTGCGATTTCCCCCCAGCGCTGTGCTGTGCTGCTGTTGGATCCTCTGGTATCGACGGCGGCATTGCCTCAGCGCTGTGGAAATCACGACGTGACACAGGAAAACCAACAGTGATGGAGCCTTATGGATTATTTCTGCCTCTTCTGGCTCAAATATTGCCAATTTTGACACCAGATGAGGGAATATCTGCTGAGATTTTCCTTTTCTGCTGCGTGAATTCTTCAAATTACATTAAAATCTAGGTCGGAGTTTAGACTGCGGTTGCAAGACCCAGGGTAAAAAACTCTCTTTAATTTGCTTAAAATAAAATGGCAGACTGGTTTGATCTGGGAGAGACCTCAAAGCCCATCCAGTGCCACCCTTGCCATGGATAGGGACACCTTCCACTGTCCCAGTTTGCTCCAAGCCCCATCCAGCCTGGCCTGGGAATTACACCCTACATTTTCCATAGTCTTTTATGGCCATTCCCATTGCCATAAGAGTTCTTTACTCTCCAACAAAATTTCTCTTGTTATTAATTCTCTTGTCATCAGTTTTAAACCCTGACATTAACCTCATTTGTGGGTTGGCTTGGTCACATGGTGACCTTACAACTCGTGTTGAGAACTGTTTAACTCATTCTTAAATTGGGAACTTCAATGCTTTTTTCCCTGCTGCTGCATTTTGAAAGGAGCTGCGCACCATGCACCACATTTTTTCCATTTTTTAACCTCTTTTTATCCACTTTATTATTTTTTTTTCCCCTCCACTGATTCACCAACAGGGCTGGTCACTCCCGTAGCCAGCCCTCTCCAGAAGATTCCCTTCCACTTCTACAGATTCACTGGATGGAAGCAAAGGGTGCTTTTGACTCGTGGACATGCCAGCTGTAAAAGTGATTATTCTCTTGAGCAAATGGTGGTTCTCGTGGTGAATGAGGCTGGATTAGCCGATTGTACAACGCCTCGCACACAATGTCCCCTCTCCTGCCTGGAAATGTAACGATATGCAGCAGCATAATGAGCTTACGCTGAATTTTCAAACAGAATCCCTAATCACGAAAGCTCTTGAGCGCTCCTAATTGCAACTCTTCTTAAACGAGTGGTTTGTTGGCAAAAAAAAAAAGAGGGTTTGTGGAATCAGGCCAGCCTAATTCCGGATTCGTTTCCTGTTGCACAGAAGTGACACTTTAGGGAAACAAGAGCGTCCTAAAAGCATCACTGGGCAGCCTGGTGGCCAAAGGTGATGGAGGATGACCAAATGCAGGATGGTGATGTAGGGTTTGCTGGGGACCAAATGCAGGATGATGGTGTAGAGTTGGTTGGTGACCAAGAGCAGGATGATGATGTAGGGTTTATTGGTGACCAAATGCAGGATGGTGATGCAGGGGTTTTTTGTGACCAAATGCAGGATGGTGATGTAGGGTTTATTGGTGACTAAAGGCAGGATGATGATGTAGGGTTTGCTGGTGACCAAATGCAGGATGGTGATGTAGGGTTTGCTGGGGACCAAACGCAGAATTCCTCAGGAGGTCGGATTTGCCCTGGCTGAAAAACTTGTATTGCGTTTTCAACCAATTGAAATGTACTGTGAAATTACCCAGGACTTCACTTTCGTAGAGTCCCAGAATGGTTTGGGTTGGAAGGAACATTAAAGCTCACCCAGTGCCACCCCCTGCCATGGGCAGGGACACCTTCCACTGTCCCAAGGTGCTCCAAGCCCTGTCCAGCCTGGCCTTGGACACTGCCAGGGATGGGGAGTCCACAACCTTTCCCATTTTTCAGATCTATCATGTTTACAAGGCTGTGTGAGGCATGAAGAAGGTAAAAGAGATGTGGAAGGCAAAAGGACACGGGGATGTTTGGAATGCAAAGGTATCTGGCTCATGAAGATATCCAGTGTAAAAACAGAGACAAGAGACAAAGCAGGGAATAAATGACATTTACACGGACAAACTCTACCAGGAGAATGAAAATATTGGATATCTGAGCTCACCCTCTGATCCCTGATGGACGAGTGGTGGAAGGAACCTCTCCGCATCTTCATAAAATCCCAGAATCCCAGAATTATTTGGGCTGGAAGGACCTTAAAGCCCATCCAGTCTCTTCCACCAGCCCAGGCTGCTCCAGATCCCATCTTGGAGGGGGTCAGCCAGACCTCTGCGGCTGCTGAGAAGGAAAAAACCAAAAGTGTCATGGAAAAAGTGACTTTTCCATGGGATTGGGTAAAAAAATTTATGAGGATGGTGGAAATGCAGAAAATATATTATATTTAGTGGAATGGCAAAAGGCAGCAAAAGAAAGGATCAGATGTGGTGCAGAAGAAAGGAAAGTGAGAAACCAGAAAGGAGGGAGGACAAAAAGGATCAGTAGAATGAGAAAAGGCTGCTGGTCAGGAAGCAGTTACAATTATTTTGCACTTCTAGAGAAATGTAATTATAGAGGAGTGCGGCCACTCAGTTTTTTTTCTCTTTATTTTTAATCAACTCACACAACATATGCAAGCAAAAAGTTCATGTAATGAATGGCTAATACAGGAATGCTTGAAGAAGTGAGGGGAAAAAACAGCTCATGGAAATGAAACTTTTAATAATGGAAAAAAAATTTTAAAGCCTCTGCATGCCGATATTAAAAATAAATATTTCAAAAGCCGTCGCTTCAAAACAATTGTGAAGGAGCACTGAGTTGCTTATGCTGTTTTTTAATAGCAGCAATGATAATCCTGCTCACACATTTACAGAATGTCATGAAAATCGTCCCTGGGGTTCTGTGGTCTTGTCAATGTGACTCATCAAGATTTTGTGAAAGCCTCTCTTTGTTCCTCGTGTCGGCAACGCTCACCACAGGATTTTCAGCCCTCTGAGATGTGAGGAAAAAAAAATCAATGGACAAGAAGTCTGGAAGGCATGGCCTAAGTAAGACTAAAGATTAGAAAAAGAGTCAGAAATAATTCAGCATAAACCGTGTAGAACTTGAAAAAAAAGTGGTGTCGAAAAAGAAACCTTAGGATTTTGCTGGATAAAGCCTTTTGCACAAAGAAAGCCGCTGAAACCAAATATAACATTGAACATAATGAAGTTGGGTTTTTTTCCTCATTTTTTTTAAAGAATAGGAATAGAAGATGTCTCCTCTTGGATGGAATTACACCTCCCCCAAATTAACAGGACACTGTATACATACTTCCAAAATGTATTCTATGCTGAAAGGTTCTTTAAAAGCCTTCTCAAGGTGGTCAAAATCCTTTATTAAGCTCCAGTCTAAATATATTTAAAACTTATTGATGTACCTGTTTAATCGTGGCAGCATTTTGGTTATTTATATCCTTCATCTGCGGTATTTCTCTTTTTGAGGGGTTTATGGGGTGATTTTTGCTCCCAATCACACATTTCTGCTAGGCAGAGCCCACAAATTAAAGCCATCTGCATCAGTAATTTGTGTTCATGTCCAGCTAATCCCTGAAAATTAGTCACCAGATCAGAATTCCTGCTGCAGATTGTGAATTTCTGCCTTGTACAGGAGATCATTTTTTCTGTTTCTGTCAGGAATTGTCCTCCTGGTGTTTATTTAGGGTCACACTTCCCTTGACAGAAGGAACTTCAACAAGCTCCATCCTCCCCTGCCTTTTGTTAGCTCTGCACGGGTTTATCTCTGGTTTTCCTGCGTTCCATCCGAGCTTATGGATTCCCTTTGTCTGAAAATCCCGACTTTCTGCTGGATTTATAATTACAGTTTCATGTAAAATAACCTCAAATCCTTAAATCCCTGCTGAAATCCAGGGAGGTGGGTGAACATGAAAACACATTGTAAGTCAACATTTTACAGGATTTTTTTTTATTATTTTTGGTGACAGTTTGCAAAACCAGATACAAATACAAGCCACGTAAGCACACAGAGCACAAAGAGGTGAATTTCTAGTTTAAAACACAGAAAATTAGGAAATTAAGAGGATGCCACCTGCTAAAGGAAACCAGTGATGCCATTGTATCCTTTCCCTTTTCTCCCCCTCCAGAATGTCTGGAAGGTGAGTGAGGAAAAGTGGGAATATTCCTGCCATGGATATAACCAGTGACTACCTAATGATATATTTCAGAAAGTGGACTAAATATCTGCTGTGCTTAGCCTAATAAAATAATCCATTAATGTCCAGCTATACAAATTTAATTTACTGTAATAGGGGCTTTTGCTACTTGAAATCCCCTGGCCATTATCTTTACCTGAGAGGGATCAATCTCAGTTAAGCAGTTAGCACTTAAGATAAAATGAGAGTGGGATTAATGGGTTTATACCGTGTTATTTAAGAGCCATTGGCAAAAAAAAAATAAATTACCCTCAGTCTGTGCGTGTGATATGACATCTCTCCTTTGCTCCTGCACTCCCTCAAGAGCTTTAAAATAACAGCAAGAAACATAAACCTGGCAGGAGTGAGAAGAGATTTTTTGAGCTGTACTTTTTCTAATATATATATATATAT
>VZSR01002395.1:4469063-4506384 GCA_013398615.1 Brachypodius melanocephalos | reverse complement strand
TCTGTGATTCCATGAAATTCACTGTTTCTCACAATGAATAAACAACAAAAAGTTAGAAGTCTCTGTACTTGTATCAATCTAATATTTGATTGAGTTAATCCCATTATTTCTTTCCCCCCCTGCACATAACTAGTTCACCATATTATGATTTTTTTTTTCATTATGACTTCGGAAAATAAAAAAAAAATGAGGTGCATAAAGCAAAACTTGACAGAGCTACGAGCAGATGTTCATTCCTACATCTGAGCTGCAAAAATTCCAACTGAGTGTGATCATAAAGTCAAACACAGGAATTCCCGGCTCACTGTTAATGATGGGAATGGAAGCAAATAAAAAAACCTGCATTCCTGCCTTTCACACAGCAGCTGAAGGAGTTTTTCTGGCAATTTAGCCAGAGGAAATACCAGATATTTTGCTTTAAATTCTCTTCTCAACCTGCATTGGAAATAAACCCTTTGTGTCCATTCACCAGGCTCTGTGCAGATGTGTTCTGGTGTTACATTAATGCCCGCAAAGGCTTCACAAATGTTTCTTCCACAATGTTGACAGTCAAACAAGATACACGGCCTGCTAATGGCTGTCAGGATGTCCAGGGGTAAATTGTGTGCCTGAGGAGAATAATCTATTGTTTTATCCAAGACAGATTAAAAAGAAGCACAGAATACATTTTCTCCTAGCCTTAAGTACCCTTAAAATGACTCAGAAACTTTAAGTTTCCTTCCTAACGGTAACCATAACCGTAACCATAAACATAACCCTAACCCTAACAATCCTAACCCAAACCCTAAAAACCTAATCACCCTAACCCTAATGACCCTAATAACCCTAACCCAAATCCTAATAACGCTAATAACCCTAACGCTAACCCTAACCCTAATAACCCTAATGACTCTAACCCAAACCCTAATAACACTAATAACCCTAACCTAAACCCTAATAACCCTAATAACCCTAATAACCCTAACCCAAATAACCCTAATAACCCTAACGCAAACCCTATGACCCTAATAAACCTAACCCTAACACCCCTAACCCTAATAACCCTAACCCTGACCCTAACTCTAACAACCCTACCCTAACCCTAACTCTAACCCTAATAACCCCAACCCTAATCCTAACCCTAATAACCCTAATAATCCTAATAACCCTAACCCTAATAACCCTAACCCTCCCCTTCCCCTTCCCCTTCCCCTTCCCCTTCCCCTTCCCCTTCCCCTTCCCCTTTCCCCCACATTTTGTCTGGGCAGTAGATCTGCCCTGTCACACCACAAATCCTCTTTTATCTGCCATAAAAACCCCATTGGCAGCTTCTTCCTCTCTCCTTTTCTTTCCATCTCTTCCCTCTCTCCCTGTGTTTCCCCCTCTCTTTGTAATTAGAGAAAAAGAAATCATTTATGTCTGTCGTGGTTAGTTTTTGGAGTGGATTTTTTTTCTCTTATTTCTTTGCTTCAGGGTTTTTTTCCCCTATTTTACTTTAAGAAAATAAAGTAGGCAAAAGCACCTAAAAAAAAAATTAAGGCAGATACCAACATTTTGGTTCTTGGTGAATGGATTGACTCTGTTAGATCTCATTATGGGGGAGACTTTGGGAAGAAGAAAACGAAGCCATTAAAGGAGCTGATTCTGATAATGTGGTGCTTTACGGGTGGCTCTATTATTCCTCTATTGCTTGGAGGTGTTTTGGAGGCAATGCTCCATTTCACAGCCTATTTTTAATGCAAAGAAAGGGAAGGACTCAGCTCCCGACGATCATTACCTCTTTTTATATTAGCTCACATCTCCGCTCGCAAAATATGCTGAATCCAAACAAATAAAGGAGATGATACTTAAGTAAGGCTTTGCTCTGTTTAAGCCAGGCTCATGGGCTCTGACAGAGTTTGAATTTTTATGCTGCAGTTTATTGCAGTGGTGCCATTTGGGCTGTTAAAGTTATTTCAACATTTTCATTACCGAGGCTGTTATCTGAAATTGCCAACTCAACCAAAAAAAAAAACAAAAACCAAAACCAAAAACCCTTCACAGAGATACCCACTGTTTTAAAAGGCAACAGTTTCTCTAATTTCACCCAGCTCAATACTGCTTTTTTTTTTTTTTTTTGCTAAAATGGAATTGTAATCTAAGTATTCAGAAGATAGAAAAGAAAAAAAAAAATGGAGTTTAGTCATTTCTGAACTTTATGCCTCTATTATTGAGCTTATGGGGTGCTTTTCCTTTCTGTGGTGCAAATGTCCATGAAATGGGTGAAGGCCATTCCAGGAATGCATACAAGCCACGGGGGTTTTATTTATTCATCCAGGTTCTATTTATTTAGGAAGGAATAGCAATAAAGGGAAGTTTTGGATAGATCCCAACCATGTGTGTGCAGTATCATCACAGCAAGGTGGGAGGCAGGGCTCTGGTGCACGTATTTGGGGGGATCTATAGATCATTTTAGATTTCTTATGGGCTTTGGGTCACGTTGCCTTTTGGGGCTTTATTATGGATACGGCAAATGGAGAATCCTCCTTTTCATACCACATTCCATTTGGAAGGCAGGAGGCACCATCCCTACACTCGCCAGCGTCTTCAGAGCAGGAAATGTGGCAGAAAGAGCCAGAAAGCCGCTGCAAAACACACCAAAAAAAATTAAAATAAAAATACAGGCAACCAGAACAATCAGAACAAGGAAGCAGATGAGCTGTTGAATGACAGCAGAGCAAATATTAAGTTTAAATTTGAAGTCAAAGGCCTTTGCCCTTTGAAAATGAAAGGACATGAATAAAACTCCCAGCTGAGGCAAATTGTGGACAGGGGTTAAAGGACTCCCTGTGGGACACATCCTATGACAGGTCAAACTGTTGTTGATTCAAAGATTTCATCCAGAATTTTAAAAAAAACTCAAGGAAAAGGGGGTTGGAATACTCTCTACCAGTTTTCAACATTTAATGACTGAATTTGCCCCTTTAAAAATAGATTAGTTATCATACTAAATGTGAATTAGAGTAATAAACCCATAAAATTCCAGCTGACTCACAAACGGCAGCGGGCTTAGACCAGATCTAATTCTTTTCTTGGATAAAATGAACATCCTAAATCCAGTGTGTGTGTGTAATATAGCTTCGATTTATTTTTTACTATTTTTTAATTATTTTTTTTTGCAATGGCCTGCTCTGCAGGATCTAATTTAATGGCTTTGCAATTAAAACAAAAAACAAAAAACAAAAAAAAACCAAAAAAAAACACACAAAAAACCCCCCAACAACCTACCACTTAATTCATTGCAACGTCCAGGTGCATCTGTTTGGATTAGCTGTGCTTTGGAAGGCATAAGGAATATGAGGAGTTGATAATCCATCTTTATTACAAATACCTGCAGCAAGTGACTGGAACCAGGCCAAGATCTGCCTATGCAAACTGCAGTGGTGCTGGAGGTGCATTTAGCGCTCTTTTATTTTTGGCTGAAAAGGACTGGAACGAAATTTAGGGGGAGTGTTTCAGTCTCTGGACGAATCTCTGAATTATTGCAGCAAAAATCGTTGGGAGGTTGGGAGCTTGACCCACACATGGGCCATCCATGGTTCTCACTGGTCCCTTCCAATATTCTCAGAATATTCTGCCATTCTGGGGATTAAAAAAAAAGTCTTTTTGTTTGTCTGGAGGTAACCCCAGTTGTTTTCACTGCACATATCTAAGAGATTTAATTACAGAAACATTAAATATTGTGCCAAGAAGGGAAGGCTGGTGCTGTCAGTTTAGCCCTGAGTTACAAGCACCATGTCCAAGGCAGGCATTTGCACTTACACAAGTCCTTTTTAAAATAAATATTCAGATACTTTAAAGCACCATGTCCAAGGCAGGCATTTGTACCTGCACAAGTCCTTTTTAAAATAAATATTCAGATACTTTAAAGCACCATGTCCAAGGCAGGCATTTGTACATCCATGAGCCCTTTCTAAAATAAATACTCAGATAATTTAAAGCGCCATGTCCAAGACAAGCATTTGCACCTCCATGAGCCCTTTCTAAAATAAATACTCAGATACTTCTAAACACATTTAAGTTTGTTATCTCCATTTCCTTTTAGTACGTTCTAAATAACTTTGACTGTCTGGGAAATTATGTAACCACAACTTCAGGTTCACTGAACCAGGGCTGAAATTCAAGTCAGGGGATAAATTTAAGCTTAAGAGACAGGAACACTGAAGCTTTGGGATTAACAAGACAGTACAAGTTTCATGAAAGAAATCAGAGATGAGACACGAGTTCACAATTGTCAGATTTGAAGATCTTGAAGAAAGCCTTGTGAGATCCAGACTTGCCTGGGTTTTATTCCTTGTGACATAACGAAATTACTTATTTTTTTCATTTCTTACAGCTACACAGCAGCCTGCAATAGGTCTGGGACTTCCTGAGCAGGACACACCAGCGTGCTGATGTCACCTTGAATTTCACGCTGGAGACTGCTCTTGCACGTTCCTCTTTCATGTCCAGACTGGTAATGTCATTTTTCGTAGTGTTTACTTTCCTTTTTGAAGTCTGAAGTGAGAGGAAGAAGCCGCTGTTATACCAATGTAACCAAAGAGATCTAAATTGTAAAGTAAATTTTCATAGCGGAGAAGAACAAATCCGATTTTATTGGATTTCTCTGCATGTTGACCTCAGAAACTTTCTCTATTACTGCAGTCCATTTATTTTTCCTCCAGGATAGTGTTTTACCAATAATTGATCACACAATTCCGGTGAAATTCTATTCTCTTAAGTAAATCCCACACGATTCAAGGAGAGAGGTTACTCCTGGGCAGATGGAAACACGCCAGAGACACAGAAAAGGGGAATTACATCAAAAGTCAAAACAAGTGGAAGGAATTGGCAATATCAGCAGGAGCAGCTGTGCCAATTTAGTGTTTAAGAGTGAAACAAGAATCATTTCGTATTTCAGCATTTTATTAATGCAGATTGTGGAGGAAAGCACAGCCAACAGTATTTTTTGCAAACGATTCAGTGTACTGTCACACCATTCCTATGACGTAATTTGAAATTTTGCATTTTATTAGAGGATCACCCACGCTCTGAAACCACCTCAGATCAACACAAAAGAGTGATTGCTGTGCTGATGTTGCCCTATCTCAATTATTTAAGCATTCTGATAAAATAAATGGTGCCCAGTGTTTAATTGAGGTAACTTAATCACGTTTCACGGCCCTTATGTTTTTATTTAAAACTTAGCTCTGGTTTTGCCCTTTTGGGGATGGGAAAAAAAAAATTGTCACTTCAAATTTAATTTGCTTTTAACACCATAATATTCAATATTGACAATAGCTCTGAGCCTTAAAGTCATTACTGTACATTTCTCATTCTGTGGGAGATAATAGCTGAGCATTAAACAGAGCACTTTTCAAAGTTCTGATGGCAGCAGAAACTAATGCAGATTTTGTAGGGAAAGTCTCCTAGGTATTAAATCCTTCTGTGATACAACTTTGCTTCTCGTTAATCAATCAGCCAACCAATCAGAAATAATTCTATTTAATAAAAACACACGTTTAAGACCAAAGAAAAATACAAACATTCACTGAGGCCATTTATAACCTTTATGTGTCATAAAACCTTAAGCCTTTTAGGAATAAAAAAAAAATCAATTTTTATTAGAGTTTCCTGCTTCTGATGTCTCTCTGCAGAAAATAGAAGAGCTCAGGGAATGGATTTCCCACCACTCCTGGATTATGTGAGAGTAACTGTATTCCTCCCAGAAAATACGGTTTCCGTCTCTTTTTAAAAATTTCTTCCATTTATTCCAGAAGTGAAAGAGCCCAGCTGTTTCACTACCAGCCAATTTCCATGTGTGTGTAAATTCTGAGTGCAGAGCCTTTCTCCCCAGTGTTGGTTTTTAACAGTAAATACCTCAGCAATGTCATTATGCCCTGATTTTCTAACAGCTTCCTGCTAAACATTGGCGACGTGAAACCACAAAATTACCATTAATCATTCTTAAAGCGCTAAGAATGCATTAATAAATTAGTTCTGTTTTGGTTTTTAAAAGCTGTTTTTTGCTCCTAGGGTATCAAACAGGCAAAGGAGTGTTGAACTGGGCAACAAGAGCCAGTTCTGTTTACTCCTAGGCTGCTCACAGGATTGCTGGGAATTAGATGGCAATTTCTGATTTTAACAGCCTGCTCCCACCCCTGTCAGGGTCCTTTGGCTCTCACAGGTTAACTTTAGATCTGTGCTTAGATGATTTTTTAAATCCTGAAATTAAATGATAGAAAATAGACCTGAATTGCACATTTTGCAGACACCTCGGGCTGGGCGTTGTCTGTGATTTATTCAGTGTTTTGGCTCCACTTGAGAAATGTGGTTTAATATTCTTTGTCGTGTTTTTCCTTCTGATTCAGGCCCAAACAGAGATGAGGATCAGGAATTTGTATTCCTTCACCCAGGTGAAGGAACAGTGAAGTCCCAAATTCTGGTCCATCCCAGTCAGATTTTACTCCAGTTCTGCTGTCAGAAATCAAAGTTGTCTTCTGCAGCCCCCCCTTGCCAGGCCATGTGCAGTCAGTGGTTATAAAGGGCTGGGAAGAGCTTTACTCCACTTTTATTCTTGCTGATAGGAATTACAGAAATTCCAGAATCCCTCACACCCTGGAGCAGCAGCAGAGTATGAATAACAATTTTTCTGACCCAGACTGGTTTTGTTTTTTGTTGTTTTTTTTTTTTTTTTTTTACCACAGCCTGGGCTATCTGTGCAGAATTACAGAGCTCTCCTAAAAAAAGCTTCATGCCAAAGTTCTTGACAAGGCACTGTGGACAGAGCTATTCCTAGACCCCCCAAGACAGGATAAAACATGCATTGATGTAACTGGCAATTGTCTAGAATAGAAATGTCCCAGTTTAATGCACTTTTCCCCGTGCAGTACAGAGGGAACTCTGCAGCCCGTGATGGATGGAACAATTTCCTGCCATGCCCAGCAGTGCCTGACTCATTGGTCTGGGCAGCTCCTCTGCATCAATCCCTGAGCTTGTTTGATGGGAGCTGAGAGGGGGCTCTGCTCACTGCAATCCCACTGCTTCGCCTTTAACGCCTCGTCCTTGCCAGGGCAAAAAAATATCTGACCTGAGAGAGGAGGAAATGTGCAGTTCAGGTGTTCAGGGGGGGTCGTGCCCTGTCCCCACGGTGACACACGCTGGGAGGGGAAATTCTTGACCTGAGCGGCTGCTTTGGAGGGGTTTATGGTTCCTAAAGTGGCATTCACAGGGATATGGATGCTGTGAGACCCTCTGCCTCTGGAACAGCAGGGATGGGGGCAGCCCCTTCCTGATTTACACACAGCAGACACCGGGGATGAGCCTCAGCCCTGGGGATCCACGGGTGCTGTGATTTGAGGAGAATCACGGGATCACGGGATCACAGGATCATGGGATTACAGGATCACAGGATCACAGGATCATGGGATTACAGGGTCATAGGATCACAGGATCACAAGGTCATAGGATCACAGGATCATGGAATTACTGGATCACGGGATCACAGGATCACAGGATCACAGGGTCACAGGGTCACAGGGTCACAGGGTCACAGGGTCACAAGGTCACAGGATCATGGGATCACAGAGTCACAGGATCACAGGATCACAGAGTCAGAGGATCAAAGGATCACAGGGTCACAGCATCACAGGATCACGGGATCACAGGGTCACAGAGTCACAGAATCACAGGATCACAGGATCACAGGATCACAGAATCACAGAATCAATCACAGAATCACAGGATCACAGGATCACAGGGTCATAGAGTCACAGGATCGCAGGATCACAGGATCACAGGGTCATAGAGTCACAGGATGACAGGATCACAGGATCACAGGATCACGGGATCACAGGATCACAATCAATCACAGGATCACAGGATCACAGGATCACAGGATCACAGAATCAATCACAGGATCACAGGATCACAGGATCACAGGATCACAGGATCAGAGTCACAGGATCACAGGATCATGGGATCACGGGATCGCGGGATCACAGAATCAATCACAGGATCACAGGATCATTAGGTTGGAAGACACCTCCAAGGTCATCAGTCCCACCCAAGGAGGGCTCAGAATGCATTCCTGAAGCATCTCCTGCCGCGTCACCACCCAGAGACAGCAAAGCTGGAAGCGCAGCTATCTCATCTCTCATCTCCAGGATCCAAAGAATACCTGAAAGAATAGCTTGTGTTCATGTTGGATAACTTAATTAATTAATAATTATTTTAAATGAGCCAAGAGCAAACCAGGATGTGCCTGTCTCCACTCCCAGTTTCTTGCTTTCTTTGCTCCTGCTCTGACTTTTCCTCATCTGCTGCCAGGTCCTACTGGAGGAGGAGGAGGCACATTTCTCCTTCTTTCCAGTAAATGTCAGAAGGATGCTGTGTGGAAGGGCAAACGGGTCAGATCCCTGATAGTTTGACTGCTAATCAATACAGCGAGAGTTTGGAGGGATTTAATGAGCATTCTGTATTATTTTGTATGCACGTGTTCAGTATGACTTTCAAGATCCTTCTTTCTTCCACCTGCAAGCTGTTAAAGCACAGGTCAGCAGTGCTTTAATATCAATTTTATCACAACTTGAAAAGTGATCCTGATGAACGATTTCATCATTGGTGTCATCATTAAGCATAAGGAGTTTGGTGTGGATAAATATTATTGAAGGATTTGGTATTTGAAAGAAGATCAGAGCTGGCTGGGCACATAACCCATAATTAGAGATAAGTTCCAACACAATTTATGGGAAGGGATAAGGCTTTAAAGGCTCAAGGAAATTAATTTATCAAAAATTGCTCCTGGTCAGAGTAGGTGAGGTAGGATTAATCTTTCATGTCCTGGAGTCTTTTTCTCTGCATTGTTTCTATTTATAACAGAGACAGAAATCTTAATAACATTAAAAAAACCCCAGTATTCAACATCACATTTCAAATTTATCAAAGCCAAAGCATCAAGCTAAGCATGGAGTTTAATTTGATGACTGCATTTCCAAATCTGTTTTACAACAGCAAAACTTGGTGTGTTGGGCTTTCTGGCGACTGATCCTCCACAGCTGTAATTTCTCGTTTCCATTCAGAAGGAATAAATTTTTTTGTGTATATCCATATCCTGATCTTTCCTCATCTCTCACCAGCTGGAAAAGGAGATCTCTGCTGGAAACTGAGACCCATCCTGTTAATAGCTCCTGAATTCTCACTTTCCTTTCCCCTCCTTGTGCACAGGGGTGTGGTCTAACATTTGTCCGTGCTGTGAAATGGAAAATATCATGGACTCGTGGATAATTCCTGGGGTCAGAGCAGGGCTGGGAAACCGGTGAGGATGGAGATGGCACCAGCCCCTTGCCCTGGGACTCTGCCTTCCTTTGTCACTGCCATGCTCACAGCAGAGAGAGCATCAAGTAATTAACATAATTATTAATTTGTGGGGACAAAAATGTGGCAAGAGAGGCTCAGCTGATGGGAAACTCTGCCAGCACATGAGGCAGGCTCTGAACCAGAATTACTGCTCACAAAAGTGCTCTTGAAATCGTTATTATGAAGAATTATATGGAAATATCAGCTTTAGAGGGAGTTCAGCAAGCAGGTGTTATGAGAAAAAATTAGGAGAAGAATAAGAGAACAAGGGGGAAGATATCGTTGTGCCAACTGTGTAAAACCACAGGGGAATAAAAGAGGTAAAAAATAATGAATGTAGAACGGGGGCAAATATAGCTTCAAGAATAAAACTTAATCTGTTTCATTCTGCAAACGCAGACATTGAATAAACTGAGATTCTTCTGCTTGGGAGAAGCCATAAAGGGAAGTGTGGAGAAGATATTAGCAAAAATCTCGAACAGAAAATGAACAGGGACCTATTTCTCAGGGTTTCTTAGAAAATGAGAAATGGAAAGCTTGCAGTGAAACCACGAGTTCTGGAACCAACAAAAAGGAAATAACCTGTGAATGTATTTCAGAGTTTCTTTGTCATTGGTGCCTTGGATGCCAACAGTGCACTGAGGGAAATATAACAATTAGAGAGATTAGACAATTAGACCAAGGATCGCTGTGTGGTTGCTGGATCAAGAGTGGGACAGAAATCAGAAATCCAAAGCTAACCTTGGTCTAATCCAAGCTAATCCAGATTTCAGACCAAAACCCTGTGAAATTTATTTACCCACACGGGTACAGGAAGGCACAGGGAACAAAATCAGGTCAAAAATCAATTTTCTCTTCTTGAATCAGAGACACGCTGAAGAGATAATGGATTGAGTTCTACGCTGAATCACAAACCATCAGATTCAAGATATTCAAGAAGTGTCCAAGGCCAGGTTGGACGGGGCAGTTTTCAGTGGTTAATTCCAATTTTGCTGTTAATTCCCATTTTAAGCAGTTAATCCCAATTTTTAGGTAGTTGATTCCAATTTTTGCAGCTCGAGTTGCAAGTCTGTGAGAGTGGGACATGTCAGGACTCTACAGACCGACACAGGGATGAGAAGGGTCGTTTTTTGCTAAAAAGAATTCAGATTTTGTAGATTTTTTCTATTGCTGTGGAGCCCACAATTGATTTAACACAGTGGCTGAAGTTCAACCAGTTGATGTCTGACTGATTGTAAATTGAAAATTGGAGGAATTTTGGGGGTTCTAGACACTTCCAGTTGAACTCTCCATAACGATGACAATATTTTTAATGAGATTATCAGCTTTGTGATTTCCTCCAGCCATTGTTTGATATGCTAGAGAACATTTATTGGGGTGTGTAAATTTACATTTCCTTTTCTACTGTTGAGCTCCTGTTTTTTTTCCTGAGAAAAGTCATTTTGCAAGACAGATTTTTGAGAGGATTTAAACGCTCTTTTTTTTTTGTTTGTTTGTTTGGTTTTCAAGCAACTTGAAAATATTTTAATCTGGAGTTTGGCCATGAGTAAATATTCCCTTCTAGCTCATGGTTTTCCACAGAGTGTGCCTAGAGCAGACTGACATTTCATGAGTGATGATTGTCTGGTTTATTTGGGCATTTTTATGCTGCTGACACATGTCAAATAAAATCAGGGGTTCTTCTATCTTCACAGCTATTCTTGGGGGAAAAAAAAAAAAAAAAAAGAGTAACAAAAATCCCACCTCCCAGATTCCCTAGTTTCAGTTTTCCATCTGCATGTTTTGCAGATGCATTCTGCACTTTTTTTTTTTTTTTTAAACAGCATAAAATTTCATGGTTTTAAATTTTGGTATTTCTGGAGTCCAGTGCTGTAATTACAGCGATATCTGCATGACCTCTTGAACGTTAAAACTTGATTTTAGGTCATGAATTCCCTGTGATTCCTTTAAGTAGTTCCCAATAAATTTAGCCTGACTTCTTGCCATGACGAGACCAGCAGCATTTGGTTTATTACTGGATATTAATGAATCTCTCTGTTGTTGTGTCCTCCAGACAATTCTATCGTGTTATTCAACTATTCTATTGTATTAAAATACAATATCACCTGTTTCACTGATTTGTTTTTCTTGTAATTCCACTGAAGAAGAAATATATTAGCTCCCCTATTTTTCTTTATTTCGTTGTGCTTTTTGTAAATTACTCTGTTGTTCTTCTGAGAAAACTTTTAATGCAGAAACAAGTTCAATAACAGATTTTAACTTTGTGTTCTCATGCACTGCTGAATTTACAATACTGTAAAAGCATAAATATTATTATTTAGTGGAGGTGGAGATGATGCCCCTTTTAGGATACATTGCATCAACGTGGAATTAATTTGGTGGTAAGACAGAAGGAAAAACAGGATTATTAAACATGAAAAACGTGGAGTCTTAATTACCAGACAGAACTTTCTTTCCCTGGCTCCATTTCCATGCACAACTTGTGTTTAACAGCAGAGGAAAAAACATCGGCGCGAAGCGATAATTTATTAAATTCGTATCACCCTGCTGGAATTCAGCGCACACGGAAATTTTCAGACATCATTTTATCCTTCTCGGTGCAGGGGCGCGTCTGCTGGAATAACTTCAGAGCAGCACAGAGCAGAATGCGACTCACGTTGGGGCTCTTTGGGAATTACACGCGAAATTAATTAGGATCGTCTCCTTTGGTCCCTTCACGCGTTCAGGTACAGCAGTGCGTAAGGTGATACTCCCGCTTAGCAGCTATTTCTGCTCAGCGCCTTTCTCCCTCTTCCTTTGGGGAGGATCCACAGGGGAGGAGTGGATAATTGTTATTTTTATAGCCAGGAATTATTTCCTTCCTCTCCTCCTCCTCGTCCAACTGCTGCAGGGCTCCTGGAAGGAACTTTCGACATCTTTCTTCCTTTCCTTCCTTCTTTTCTCAACAAAAACTTTCCTCCAACAGCAGTTTTCCTCCCAAATTTGATTTTTTTGGGTTTCTTTTTCTAATATCTCTGCTTTTTAAGCCACTTCTGCTCAAAGCTTGCAAAAGAATCATTACATTTCTCACCTGCATTAACATAATGTTGATTATAAGATGCTCCTTTTCAACCCAAATGATTTCGTGTGTGCAAACTTTGCGGATCTGTTTTCCAGGCAAAACAGAAGAACTTTTTGTTAATTTTTTTGTTGTTGTTTTGTTTTAATTTATTTTTCTTGTGGCGGGCAGAAAAAGTTTTAAATTAACCACCAAACAGAAAAGCCCACAGGAGCTGAGCATAAATTACCAATCTACTGGTTTCTAAGAATTGCATTTTGTAGGCAATTTGTTGAGAGGCCTTTTGAGAATTTTGTTATTTATAAGAATGTTACAGCTCATTTATATTTTATGCAGACATTAAAAAAAAAAATCTTATTCCCAGTTGTCAAAAAGGAAAAATAAGAAACCCATAAACCAAACAACTCACCCACTCCCACTCCCTTAGGCAACTTATGGTAATAGTTAGATATGGAAGAATCTAGATCCGTGAGATAAAGTGACCAACATCAGAGTACAGGTTCCAGTGTTTTGGGAATCTTATGGAAAACCTGGTGTCTCAAAGCTCTGGAAATATCAACTTTTTGCAGAGCTGGTCTGAATTCCTCCATGAGCAGGAACGACTTGAGAAGAAAGGACTTAAGGTTAAACCAATAAAAACGCCCAGGATTTTCTTCTGCCCGGAAATAATTTTATTTGATAAAATGAGTCCAAAAGAAAATATCCAAAACTGGAATGCTGCGTTTCAACCAAGACTGTCCTCGTGTGACTTCTGAAAACAGAACAAAACCCCAAACTTGTGGGACCTGACCTGATTACAGAACCATCAACAGCACTTTTTAGGTGTCTTAAATGGCAGCGGATTTCAGCTTTAGGTGGGGCAGATCTGCAAAGTAGCAAATGCCACAAATTCCTTGAGGTCTCTTAAGGGAAGAGATCAGAAGGGTGATACTTTGAGAGAAGCACTGTAATGCCATTTTTTTTTTTAAAGGCTGAACATGTTTTCTGACAAAGTAATTAATGTCCTTGAAGAGAAGCCCTAAAGCCCCATTTATATGCAGGCAATTACCTCAGGCAATATATTGTGTAAATATTGGAGGTAAACACTGCTACTCACTTAGAACAACCAGGATTTTCTCTTTTAAAGTGGTTTTACAGCTTGCATGATCTCACAATCTTTAGGTGCCCTTTGGAGGCCAAAAATGGACTTGGTTTTATCTTTGGATTTGCAAAATAAACTCCTCCACACCTAACCTCTCTCTCTTCCTGTAGTGCTGTTAAAAAGAGGAAAAACCAGGTAGGAGGAGGGGAATTTTCTGTCCTTTGGACAGAGTGAGGAGGAAATCTGCATAAGCTGTATCACCACTTGGACTTGTTGTGACAGCTCCTGATAATTAATGTCTCTGCAGAACAGGGATCAACAGGCTGTAAACTTCAGAGATAATCACATCTGTGTGAATTGCAATTTCTAGGGGAGCAGTTGATAATTAATGCTCCTAATAAGCATGAGCAGCTTAGCGAAAGAACAGAGTTTGTATTTATAAACAACTTTTTCTTTTTTTTTTTTGTCAAAAAGGCTCTCAGCCCTGCTCGTGGACCATATCAGCACCTACTGTAGCAAACACTGATGGGGAGAAACACTTTCCTAGCTCAAACTCCATCCTCTAAAGAGTGCTTTTAATGTTTATTTCTCTAACTCCTTTTTTTCCAACTGCATTTAATTAGCATTGGAAATTAATGACTTCGGAGCTTAAATACTTAAAAGCCAATATGGTTCAGTGGGAACCATTTGTTTGTCACAGCAGATAATTGAAGACAACTTTGAAAAATAAATTGATGTGTTCCTTCAGCAAGTTTTGCACTGATTTGATGGTTGAAATGGCAGACAGGCCCCACAGTTTTTTGACAGTGAAACTGCCCCACCTGTGAAGCTCAGAGTATTTCTTGGGGAGATTGAATCCTGTGTTTTCTTCATGCTGCAACCATTGTTTTAACCACAATCCAAGGGTTTAGATCTTTTTCCTTAAGGAAGTGGAATTTTCCTTCAGGAGCAGTTGAACAAATGCTGGATATCTTGTATCTCGTTCAGGAAATATTTGGCACATCCCATTTACCTCAGAAAGATTATTTCCATGGAGACTGGAAGTGTGCTGGTTCCTCGAGGAGGGAGACACAAAACATCATTTGTAAATCAAAATCTTCCGCAAGTGTAAACAGAAATCATCTCTTATGTTTACTGAGAAAAAAAACAATTAGAGAGTTTTGACTAATCTCCTCAGGAGCTCAGTCCTTTGGAAAAAAAAATGCTTTTAAGTGCCTGAAGTGGTCAATAACAGTTGGATATACTTTTTGAAGACTTGATGCACAATCCTTGCTCCCAATCCCACGCTGCTCTGCGATCTCCTTTGTACAATTGCTCATCACTCTGTGAAAGAGTATTAAATTAAAAAAAAAAAGATTTTTAATGCGTCAGAGCCTGCTAATCAGAGCTGCTTTATTACATTTCGGTGGAGTAAGTGTGCTAATGACTGCATAATGTGTTTGCACTGCAATGTGATTTCTCCGCGGTTTGTTTGGGAGCCTGATTGTGCCCAGCTGCCTGGGTTTGCGTGATGGGCACCTGACACTCAGCATCTCCCAGCTAATCCAGGGGCCAGAGGGGACTGGGGCGGGATTGTTTACCCCAATTTAGCTCCCACAAAAGGGGCTGTGCCATCAGCTTTTGGCTACCAATGAACACTCTGGGAAGCAGTTAAAAATTGTCAGTAAAGTGTGTTTTGGGTTGTTTTTTTTTCCTCACTGACAGTTCAAGTGCCAAGATCAAGCTCTAATATTTATTGAAACTCAGCTGAGGAACGACGTGCAAGACCTGCTCCATGGCTGTACCTTTTAAAACACTGGCTCCTTGTTCCTTTGTCCTGGCTACGTGTGACATTTTCCTTCTAAAGCCGAAACACGAGCAGGCAAATGTCCCCTGCAGACCCTGGGCTAGTCAAAGAGCTGTCTCCTTTTTTTTTGTCGTTCCTTCCGGAAAGGCTGCCCTGAAAGAACCCACTGTTGTAGAACCAATTAGGTTCTTTAGGTGGATCATTTCTCAGCCGCTGGAATAATGAATTCCCATTTGCTCAAAGGGTTGAATTCACCCTTCAGCGGCTAAACAAACAGGAATTCATCGGCACAGCTAGGCAACCAAAATTACTTATGCATTCTTTTCAGAATCCTTCTCTCTCCTTTTTTTTTTTTGGTCTTTATTCACTTCACCATAAAGATTATTGTTTAATGAGGGGGAAGTTCAATTGGAGCCAAACGAAAAGGCACAAGCCTTCCAAGCCAGAGTATATTTTTCAGAAGTGGCTTATTTGTCAGGCTCTTGCAAATTTGCATTGGGGGTGGATTTCTTCGTTAGTCAAGCCACAAATGGTTTTTCTGGCTTTTTACAGGATTTCAGCTTACTGGGCACGGAAAGGTGAAACTGCGTTCCTCAAAACTAATAAAATAGTTTTGTTAAAACTAGTGAAATTATATAATTTAATTATATATTAAATATACATTGGATTATAAGATATTGCGTCACTTATTCCATATAAATTATATAGAATAATATAAAATATAGTTTAAAGGGTGAATCACCGCTCTGGTCATCAAACCTTTCTGCTTTTTCCCACTGTATGTTGATAATAACATAATTATCTCCTATATCTGCTTTGATTTATGGGTGGGGGAAAAAAATCCTTATGGCTATGTCAGGGTTAATTGAATCATAATCAGTCTTCTTCTGGAAATCAGATTTGCTCCTGAAGTGGAGTCATCTGACCGTCTGTAATAGCTGGCTAAATGCTCAAATGAAAATGTAATTGCGGTGTTTGCTTCTTTTCAGCTTGTTATTTCCCCGTACCATCGAGGAGTCAAAGTTCAGGGGAGATGCAGTTACCAGAAAGATCACTTTATAACATTTGTGCCTTTTGCATCTCCCTTGCAGCTGAACTTCACGGCAAATCCGGTTAGGGAGAGGAGCTACAGAAAATACGGCAAATTGTATTTGTTTCCTAATAAAGGTCAACCGGATCTTGAGAATGATGAAAAATAACTCCCTGGATATGGGTTTGGTTTTTTGGTTCGTTTGGGGTTTTTTTGTATGGTTTTATATTGTGTTTCGCTCGTTGTAATTTAAAAATGTGTTTAGGTCATTGCAGTGAATCAAGCTCACAGGGACTTTAGTCCCATCTCTTGGGATGTCCCTGCAAGGCTCAGCTTAGAAGAGGCAGCTGAGCTCCAAAATCTCATGTTTCATAGAACCCATACAGGAGAATTCCTGGGCACTGAATATCATCACGTGCTTTAAGTTTTAAATCTGTTCACCTGCACATTATCTGTCAATATTTTTCAGAAATTGGAGGAATCAACAGAGAAGCTCTGGAGAGAGGGAGTGAGTGAGGTTTTAACTCTTCTGCTGCCCCTCTTTAAGAAATTTTTGCCTCTTTAGATAATGATTTTAGAGACCAGACACTATTGGAGGGAATCTTGCAGAGATGCACTGCCTGCTTCCTCATGGGGGAAAAAAAAAAAAATTATTTTTGAACTCATTTTTCTTTTTAAGCCAACGCTTTAAAAGTTTAAAAGCAAGTCCCACATGGCAGGAAAGAGTGAATACATCACTTCTTTATGTGAAATGACCCCTTGCTTGGGAGAGGAGTAATTGTTTTCTCAGCAGAGCACCGATCAATGGAGGTCTTCTGTCCTGCACTCTTGATTAGGAATTAGTTTCTTATTGGAAAAAAAAAAAGGAAAATAGTTGATTTCCTTTAAGGTTTTCATGGTTTATCAGCGTGATTGAACTGAGTTAGTGAGAGTGATGGATCTGGACAGCACTGCTCCAACATGCACATTGTGCTTCTCATAATTTTTACTGATTCTGGACAACAATAGCTGGACAAAAGCAGCAGTTGGACAAAAATCTGTGAGACTGAAAGGTTAAAAATCAAATTAATGCCCACAGTGTTTGGTGGAGAGACCATTCCTGTGTACTCTGGCGGTTTTTTTCCAACTTCATTCATCTTTCATCCTCTGTTAGTCCCTTTTATTTCTGACAGAAAAAAAAAAAACCCTAATCCTGAGGGTGGGCTTATAAATAACACAAATAATAAAATAAATTTGAGGAGTCCAAGTCAAGGAATAAGGCATCTGTCTCATGTCATCACTCCATAGCCCTAAAAATGTTAATTTGTGAATCCCTTTGTCTGTTTCCTTGTTCTCCAGCTGTACTTTTGTTGCTGCTTGGTGAGGAAATGCTGAAGCCACATCAGAAAAATTGTTCTGGGCATTCTGTAAGAGACACCAACTGTATTCCTGCAGGGGTTTTAATGGGAATTGAAAGGCCTGAACAGGCTCCTTCAAGCAAGTCCAAAATCAGTTACTATAGGAAAAAAAAAATCAATGGTCAAGGAAGAGTCTAATTTACTACTTTTCAGCACTTTTGTTTGCTCTCCTTTCTCAGGAAAACATGAAATCAAGGAAAGAAAAATCTATAATCCACCTAATCTAATGGGGTGTTTTAAATCCTGTTTGAAAGCAAAATTGCTGAAGAATTCCAACAAAAAAGTATGGTACAGTATTTTTTAAAATTCTCTGATGAGTCTCATCACCATTTAAAAGTGGGGAGATTCACCTGAAAAGGAGACAGACACCAAGATTTAATATCTGTGATAATTAACAACATATTCAACGACGGTGGGAGAGCAGCTACAGCTTTCTACAGAAGGTAATATCCTGTTGTTATAATGCCCCTTCAATATGGAAAAAAAAAAAAAAAGAATCAATATCAGAACAACAATAAAAAACAAAAAGAAAAAGGGGTCGGGAAGAATCATACATGGGCAGTTACTGTTTGCTTTACATCTGTGTCTGTGTTTGGTGGTTTTTTACCACTGCAAAAAAGATGAAAAAAAGGGTTTGGAATATGAGCTGCACCGACCATTTGTGGATGCTTTGACTTCCAAAATCCCACAAAAATGTAATAGCTTAAAATTCTGCAGATTTCAGGATGAAACCTCTGCACAAGCGTATAAAGTCCACGATTAGAAAATAACTTTGGGTATGAGTGGCAGCTGCAGCACAGGGAAATTATTGTTTGATAAGACACGTTTAATCAGTTTATCATTCAAAACAAGTATTTATTGGGAAGGAATATTGGGAAGGAATATTCTCAGGGTGCCCAGAGCAGCTGTGGCTGCCCCTGGATCCCTGGAAGTGTCCCAGGCCAGGTTGGATGGGGTTTGGAGCAGCCTGGGATGGGGGAAATGTCCCTGCCCATGGCAGGGGGGTTGGATTAAAGCTGCTCTTTAGGGTCCCTTCCAACCCAAATTATTCCATGATTCCAAGCTTCATTGCTCAGCTCGGTTGGGAATTTGGCACAGGCTATTTCACATTTATTTCATTATTTATTTCTCGGCAGCAGTGCAATAACCAATCTTATTAATGATTTTTTTTGTTTGGTTTTTTTGTGGGGTTTTTTTGTTTGTTTGTTTTTTGTTTTGGTTTTGGTTTTGGTTTTGGTTTTTTGTTGTTGTTTTTTTGTGGGGTTTTTTGGGGTTTTTTGGGGGGTTTTTTGGTTGTTTGTTTTTTTTTTTTTTAAAAAAACCAAGAGCAGAACTGAATTTTCCAATGGCAAAACCCAAACCCTTTTATTGGGATAACACCCATGCCATCTCTTTTCCATCACACAGAATCACGGTGACAAGGAGAGACGGGTCTGAGATGTGTAAGAATAAGTTGGTACAATAATTTAATGTGCTCATTTGGACATTGGTTTTGGTTAAACAGAAGGGCTGAATGACTACAAACATTTTTAGAGCTTTCTAAAGAACCGTTTTTGGAATTATCTCAAGGGTTCTTTCATTTTTTTTTTTTCCTCATTTTGAGGAGAATTTTTTTTTTCCCAAATGAAGATTCTGGTGTTGTTTTGGGGTAGAATATTTTTTTTTCTGTCAGGATGAATTTGTGCACTAAACTGGAGAGGAAATGCAGGGACTGGTTTGTAACTGGGCAATGACTTAGCTCTGGGACACAAGGGCTGTGAGTTGGGTTATTTATAGTGCAGTTTACAGTAATTTGTGGCTTTTGAGTGGATTTCAGGAGTCACAAATCAAAAAGTATGAAACATCCTTCTGTGTAGCTGTCAAAGCAAAGTGAATGATATCTCGCTGTTCTTTTGACATTCTATAGAAAAATCAGTATTTTGGAAGCTGCAGAACATAAGTTTTAAGCTCTGCTTCTTCCCCGTGTTACATTAAAAAATGTATAAACAGATTTTTTTTGTTGTTTAAAAAGAATAGAATAAAATTTTTTGTGCAAAAGTTAAAAATCCCACAGCATATTCAAGCAGTAGGAACAAAGCTGAGGGTTTTTTAAAACTTATTAAAATAAAAGTATTAATTTTGTGATTATAGGAACAGTGCATAGCATTGGTGAAGAGCTAAAAAATATAGGATAATATAGGGTCATGTTAAAACAGTACTTTTATTATCTGGGATTCTCTTAATAAATTAAATTTATCTTTTAGGTTATGGGAGTCTAGATTGATGTAAGAATTATGAAGCTCCCCCTTCTGGAATAAGTAACTTCATTGGTGGTTGCTCAAATACGGACAAATCTCTTTTTTTCTTATTCTTTTAATAATATTAAAGAATTTAAATAAAACTTAAATCTCTAATTTAACTGGTTAAGCACTGACAGTGGGGAGAAAAAGGGAGAAATGGGAAGAGGAAGAGGAAGGTGGGAAGAGATGTGTTTTGTCAGGGAAATGGTGTTTATTATTTTACCTGGTTTTGATAATGATTTTTCACCAGCACGGCTACTAAAACGCAGATATTGCTGGATGAATAACCAAATAGATGTCACATTTCTGCTTTGGGGAATTAGTGTGTCTGCTCAAGTACATGTTAGCCGTAATGAGCCTAAAGATTAAAACATTAATACCCTGGTTTTCCTTTCAAATAAATCAAAGATGCCCATTGACTTACAAAAATCCGGCTTTTTAAAAAAATCCTTTCAAGCGGGGAGGTTTGGGGGAGCTTTCCCTGTGATGCTGCTTGGTGGAAGCTCTGGCCTAATAGAAGGGAAAGCTGTTTAATGTCAGGAGCCACTTGCCTTTGAAATTCAAATTGGGAATCTCAGTTTCCCCCGTTGCTGCAGTGTTTGTTTCCGGCTCTTGGGGGAAATAGGTACAAAGTGGAGGGAAGGTGCATCTCTGGCACATTTCGGGCTTTGACGGGTTAAAAAATACGACCATGCTCTTTTTGAAATGGGTTTTCAAACTATTAACTCTAATATGTTGTTTCATAAATAATATATATTATATTAATACATTATATAGGTGTTATATATTACATATAATATATATTATAATATATTATACATATAATACTAGATATTAGATATTAGATATTAGATAGTATTGTAGTATATTATATATTATTATATTATATGAGATTACATTATATTAAAAGTTATTATATTATATACTATTATATACTATATTATGTACTATTATATACTATAATATACTATTATATACTATAATATACTATTATATACTATTACATACTATTATATTATGTTATGTTGTGTTATATATTATATATTATATATTATATATTATATAGTATATAGTATATAGTATATAGTATATAGTATACAGTATATATATTTTATATATTATACATATTATACATATTATAGATAATATATTAAATGGAGGATTTTTGTTACTGTAGAAAATGGAGTAGATTTAAATTTTTTTTTTCTTTTCTGTTTATTCCATGTGATGTGTGACTTGTGACGTGGCAATTACAGGTGATTGAACGCCAGAAACGCCTTGAAATTACTGTCAAAGCCAACCCAAGGTTTCACATCTCAGGACTCTTGGAGAAGGTGGTGGAAAAGGTTCCTCAAGAGGGTGTGAAGTCACAAATATCAGTGACTGAGAGGGGTGGGACACTGCTGCACAGAATTGAAAAAACCCTGTGAGATGAACCCCTGCAAGCACATTTGGGACTGGAATGACTGGGATGGGATGGCCACTCCCAGGGCACCACACGGGAGTCCCACATTGTTTTCCTCACCTCTGAACATCCCAAATTGCGTTTTCACCACGCAGCACCAAAATCCAAAAGCGTCAGTGCTCCCTGCTGGCCCAGCTCCTGCTCCCTTATTCACGCACTGACAGTTGATATGCTGGGTACAGACAACAAAAACCCCTCCAATCCTGTTCCTGGAATAATAAATCTCGCTGCCAGACCCCAATCTTTGCTCCTGCATGGTATTTTATGATATTGCCTTTCTGTCTCCTTGATGAATAAGCCAGCACACTCTCAAAGGAACGGTGCTTTTGAGAGGGTTTTTTTTTATATTTTTCCTCACAGAACCCCAGATTTTCAAAATATGCTGAAATAACGCACGCATTCATCTTCTGGAAGGTTTCTCCTCTTTAACTAATGCTGGCAATTAGCTGAAACCTTCATGTAAGAGGCAACAGGTCGCTATAGATTAATGGAGGTTTATGAAGAATAATAAAAAAAAAACACTTTGGAAAACCTTTTGTGAACTTAATTTTATTTTTTTTGGTTGTGTCGTTTTGGGGACGGGTTTGTCCTGTTGGGTTGGTGTCTTTTTTGTTTGGTTGGCTGGGGGTTTTTTGTTGTTTTGTGTTTGTTTGTTTGTTTGTTTTTTATGCCTGGGCACAGTAAAAAGAAGTTTCTGTCCTATAGGTCACCACGTGTTAAAATGCAGTTTTTAGAGCTCTTCCTAAGCCTCTTTAAGAGTTTCAGTGTTATCAGCAGCTTTCCTCTGTGGTTTATGAGACAAATCTAAACGAGGACTCTTGGTGCCAATTTATGAGGGATTTTCACGGGGTGACACAAAGCAACTGCAAAAAAATCAGTTTTCACAATAGGCATTTAGTATTTGCTTTTCCCACCCCTTAGCATGTCTTCTTTCACCAGTAAATAGAAGTGTATAAAAGCCTGTGTTTATGTCTTTAATCTGAATTCCTTGCCGCAGAAAGACAAACACTGGACAGCTAAAATGACAGGAAATTAGCGTTTGTCTGCGGCTGTTCTTATCCAAAATTTGTTTTTCTCCTCCAGACAATTGCAGTGAACACATCACAAAAAACTCATATATCTATATAATTTTGCCTACAAAGCTGCGCGTATCCTTAAAATAATTCGTGTTTACCAGCTAAGCTGGTGGCTAAGATGTGAATTTAAACGCAGCTCAGCGGTTTTGAGTCGTATTTGAGGAGACCCAAACAATGAAAAACCTGGTGAGGAGAGGAGAGAATGTTCCAGAACTCCAGTTCTCTTTTTTTTGAGAATAGGTTTGGTTGTTTCGCCCAACAGAATTGTATTTTATATTTTTGGCTCGTTATTTCGTACATTGTTGTGAAGGAATCCTGCAGGACCAAGAGAACTCTGCTGTCCTGACCCTCATTTTGCTGTGGTTTCCCTGAGAATAAAGAGCAATAATATTTTAATTTCCACCTGCCAGCCTGCCTTCCTTCTGCACTTTTCATTCAATTAGAGATATCACAGGATTTGCGGGGTTTGATTACAGGATGTGTCTCTGCATTAACATAACACGACACCATTCAGACGAAAACAAAAGACTGTAAAGCCGACATAAATTGTATCCAGGATATGATAAAAATCAGGCCATTAAATCCAAAGTGTGACACAAAATCGACTCGACCTACTGCACAATTAGGAAACAAAAGGAGGTTGAAACCAGAGCTTATCTCTGTCGAAAGAGTTTGGAGTCTGAACCTTTTGTGTGAATTTCCAGACATGGAATCCCGGGATTATGATGGGAAAAGACCTCCAGGATCACCGAGTTTGGCTTGGACTGAGCAGCACCACGTGGAGGGAACCTCTGCCAGGTTCTATAGCTAAAATCCTTCCAAAACTCCACTTGTTGATGTGTGACTGTTTTCCATCCAGGGGAACTGCGCTTGGAAACGCAAAAATTAATTTTTTTTTCTATAATTTTGAAAGTGCCTTCACTATGAAATATTCCCCCAGCTGCTGAGTTTGCCATCTCACATAACAGACAGGGAAGAGGCGAGTGTCACCTCATTGATTATACAGCTTCAATTAATTCATTCATCTCATTAGCGGGCACACTTTTATCTTTGAAGCTTTTTCATCAGTTCTAGGAGTTATTTTTTTTTGCTGATTTCCCCGTAGTGCTGCTGCTCCTGGTAGCAGAATCCAATGCCTTATGATGAGATGTTTTAATACCACCTAACTGCTTGCTCTGGGATTAACGGTTAAGATTAAATCTCATTATGTTTATAGTGTCTTACTGGATACTTTTTCTTGATTAAAGTGTCAGTTATAATAATAATAAAAAGGGAAGAGTTAGTTATGCAGAAGCATCAATATTTCAGTAATCAGCCAATATAAGTTTCTTTGGGTCATCTAGGCGTTTTGAAAATCTTCCCTGAACTCCTTGATCAAGTGAAATGAACTCTACAAGTGAAAGAAAAAAAAAAAGTAGGAAAAATGTGATCTGATTCTTTTCTCCCAGTGAAATAATTTAAACTGTAAAGAGGGTGTGAACTCTGCCCTTTTCAGATCACTTTTGCTGAAAAAAAGACAGAATCAAAGACTGCCCCGAGGGACCCACAAGGGTTGTGAAAGTCCAACTCCTGCCAGAAGTTTCACTATAAACGGTGTTATCACATGAATAGAATTTGATTGGATTATTTCTCTTAACCGGTGTGTTTTTCAGCATTTAATCCCCTACAAGCACTGAAATGTTGCTCAGGAATCACTTGTTACAGGACTTCAGGCACGTGCTAAAGATTCAAAGCTAATTTAAAATAGTTCAACTATTAAACCCTGTTCTAAGGGTAAAATGTAATTCGGTGTAGACAGCACACCCTGCTTCCGCCCAAGCTTGGAGGGAACCACGAAAAGACTTTGAAATAAGAATTTGAAAATAAGAATTCGTGGTCTATAAACTAAATCGTGCACAAGCCATAAGAAACACAGTCATAACAGAACCACAGAATCACAGAATTCCAGAGTGGTTTGGGCTGGAAGGGGCCTCAAAGCTGGTCTGGTTCCTCTGCCTTGGGCAGGGACATCTCTCACCATCCCACTTGCTCAAAAAACAAGCCTTGGCAGAGTTTTTTTGCACCCTGTGGGATCCTTGTTACAGACAGAGCACAAATTTATATCAAAAATTTTGCAGGCAAAAGCAGGCGATTTTTTTTTTTTTTTAATTTTTTTTTTCCCCCCCAAAAAAAGGGAGCAGAACACTCCAAAGATACGGAGTGGAGAACGCTAAAATTTAACACTGCTGCCCCAAAAACCACGCAGGATGGGTTTTACCCCCAGGGTTAACCCGTAGATGGGTGTTGGGGAGGCAGCACTGGGCAGCCCAGGCAGCACAGGATGTGTGGCTGTGCTGCAGGGAAGCTCCCAGCGAGCTGGAGAACATCACCCACCTCTGAAAATTCATCTCAGAATTCAACCACTAAAGCTGTTAGTGAGAGTTGCAGCAGCAAAACTCTCAAAGCACAGCTCAAAAGTAGCAGTGGCTTAAGATAATCAAGATTTTTTTTTTTTTTTTCCCTTTGGCCATTTCTGCAGCTATTTATGGACGTGCTGATTAAACTATTCAATACATGTAAATGGTACCAAAAATCTCCCTGTTTACCCTTTGCACAGAAGCAGGAAGAAATTCTGCCAGCCTTGAAGAGCCCAGGTGAAAAACAAAGGGGAGCATTTTGAATGGCAGGGAACGAGATGTTCTGCACTGTACACGCTCTCAGGTACTGCCAGCACAAAGATGTTTAGCCCAGGTGTTTGTGCAATCACGGTGAATTATGCAAATCAAAAGTGAACAATGGGCACCCAACAGTTCTGCTTTAATGTTTGAATACTTTATTTTCAACGTAAAGGGTTATAGGATGGTGTGCCATGAGATATCCTTGGAAGGAGACTTTCTGATGGGTTTTCAAATATTTCTCCATTTCTTCAGTTGCTGTTGTTACTGGGTTTTTTAAGAGACAATTTGGTGTACAGAAACATTTCTTGGATTTTTGCACGCTGAGTTCGAGCCAGAAATGTTCTTCAGGCTCTTGCAGTATTGGCATCCTGCCCTGAATGTGACTTGCAAACATGCATCTGAAAACAATACAGATGCAAATGAGTGAAAAATCTTGTCATTCTAATTCCATAATACTGTTATTTACTCAATTCAGCTGCTTGAGGTTCATTAAAAACACAAAAGAAGTGCCTTTTTTTTCCCCCTTTTTTTTTTCAAAATGTACTAAATCCCAAAAAGTCTTTCAGGCATTTGGGAGCACCAGCTTTGATTCATTTTATGAAAGTGTTACCTTGGTAAAAAGCCGTGAACTGCAGGGTCTGGGCTGCTTTAAACCATTTTCAAGTTGCTGATGAACCATATGGGGAATGTATTCCAGGGAAATGTTTGGCACAGCTGAGAGGAAATGGGAATGGCTGAGCTTGGTGTCAGGGTTCTGTCCAGCCTTTGAATGATTTGGGTTGGAAGGACCTTGAAGATCAACTTTTCCCAAGCCCACCTCCACCAGAACAGGTAGCTCAGTCCTCTTCATAAATACTACCACGAGTATTTCCAACAATTTTCCATAAAGCTCCTTAAAACCTATTATTTCCATTCTCAAGTTTCCAACCCAAGGAAGGGTGTCAGATGTAGTATAATTGAAATTATTTTTCTTCAAATAAATGTTTCTGAGCGTATTTTGTAGCGTTGGCCCAGCTGGGTTTTCAATCCGTGTTGGTTTGGTTTCCCTCGCAGCTCTGAAATTAAAATTGTCCCCAAGAAATTGTTGCAGTGAGTACAGGAAGCGTAACTCCCGAGAAGAAAATTCAGCGGTGCAAATATAGACAATTTATCTACACAAACTGCAAATAAATTAGAGGCTGATGTAGGTTTTGGAAATATACACGTGGAAAAGATCAGCAAGCAGATTTAGAGGTACAACCTCTTAAGGCTGGTTTGCCAAAGATAAATATCTGAAATGAAATTAATTACCACTTATGGGGGAGGAAAGACCAATAAGTCATTTGTTTGGCCTCTAGAATCAAGCTCTAGACAAGGACAGCATATTCAGCACTCATAATTCCCTCTGTTGCTGCAGCAACAGGGAAGGGAAGTAACAGGGGGTGAAATTGGCTTCATTTGAGATAAGGAATGACAAATTGCAGCTCTTCACTGCTCATTGGTGAATTTACAGAGCGGGCATCCTCTGGCAGAGGAGAGGGAACTGCTTTATCTCCTGCAAGAAAAGGAACCTGGGTTCATTGTGTTCCACAGTCGGGTGGATTAATAGGAACACAAACTGTTTAGAAGTGTAACACTCACCTGCTCTCCCACTTGTTGCTGTTTCTTAAATACTCCACCAACCATAAAGCACTGTGACTTTGATGGGATGGCAGGATAAGATTTAATGTTAATGGTGGTGTCACGTCAATTAACGCGTACAAAACCTAAAGTCCAGAGCCTTAGGATGCTCTTTATGAGTGTCTGTGGTTCTTCCCCTGATTTCTGTCTGAAATTCATCCTTTCTCACATTCTCTTGCCCATTTCTTGCTGTGTCAGTCTGCCTTTTCCTCAGTGCTTACTCTGCTGGTGTGTCCAGAGGGGAGAACCCACGTCCCGGTCGTTATCTTTACTTTCCTTTGATTTTCTTTGTTTTAACATCGCTTTCTCCTGTTCATTCAACAGCCCAATAATAAACCAATTTACTATAATTTCACACCTATTGGATGGGAGGCACTGCTGGAAGTTGTCCAGTTCTCATGACCACCGTGGAGCAACAATCAGAAATAAAGAATCACCGTTCCAGACCTCTGCCCCAAACAGGTGAAAACAAACAGCCCTGAAATAAATAACTTATGATCAACAAACAGGATGTTTTATCCACCACGAAATAATGTAAAGAGCTATTATTTTTAAGACCTTATCTACTTTGGTTATAAATTGAGGGTGAATTTCATCCTTTGCGTTAAGGACATCCTTCTGCTTACAGTCAATATGGAGTCATCCAAATATTGTCCCTCTGAAAAAATCAGGAGTAATAGACTTGAAACATCAGAAATTCTTCCTCTGAACGGGGTTTTAGCTGAGTCTAAGCTGTCACTAAATACCTGAACTGAGTGCACAGCAATTTCCTGGACTATCTGTGCAACCAGTTGCACGTTGGAGAGGAAAACATGAGTGAGGGGGAAAAGAGCTTTCCTTCTTTTAAAAAGAGTTTTTATGCCAATGTTCCAGGTGCACACAGGGCAGGGCAGTGGGATGGGATGGTAAAGTTCTTGGGAATGCTATTGGCTCTATCTTTCTTACTCTTGAAAAAATGAAATAAATGATCAGGGAAAGTGATCATTTGAGATCGAATTATCCAAAGGAGATTTTCAAACACAGCAGGAAATGACATGACAGTTTTATTCCCTCCACGACTGTACCCATGTAGGATGCTAAAAAATTTAGATGTTTTGGGTGCAGTGAGTAATTGTGCCTTGCAGTTCTTCAAGTGCTGAGCTGATGGTTCTGAGATTTAAACCAAATTTTCCCCATGTCTGAAGGACATTTCAAAATCTTATTGCTCCAGTGGGTACCTGCAGGTGATGTTCTTACAGTGCTTGCCTCAAGATGAATAACACTTGGGATTCAACTGGGATCCTTCTAGCTTGTTAGAGGAAAAATATTCATATAAAAGGCTGCCTTAGTAATGCTGGAACCTCCAGTAATTATTTCCATTGTAATCTGGTAATTGTGTTTCCTCAGCACGTGGAGGGATTAACATCCTGTTAACAGGATTAATATTCCTGTTCCTTTTGTACACTTTCCCCTACATCTAATACCTTTAGAATACTTTTGAAAGACAGCATTTCATGAGGCCACAGTTAATCAAAGCACAGGCTTGAGAAAAGTAGAATAAGTGCATTTATTTTTCTGCTGGACTTCCCTCTGCGTGTCTTCGGTGTTTGGTATCACAAATAAAGGATTTGTGTCAAATGCACTGCCACAGGCATAAATAAAGGAGTCAAAATTTAGAGACTGTCTGGTGTCTGGATAAAAAAGCTGTAATTTTACCCTTCACACGAGTACATAGACAAATGTTTAAATACATATTGTGAGAGTGAGCCAGTGCAGCAAACCCCACGTGCCAGAGAGCCCCAGATGCCAGCTGGGCAAGCTTGACAATTCCAGGGATCCAGGGGCAGCCACAGCTCCTCCGGGCACCCTGTGCCAGGGCTCCCCACCCTCACAGGGAAGGATTTCTCCCCAATATCCAGGCTGATCTTCCTGTTTTTTCCCCACAGCCCAGCACTAAGGGTGAGTGAGCAGGGTTTTTCTTGTTTTGCCAGATCTGTGCCCCAAACTTTTTGGGTTTTTTTTTTTTTTTTTTTTTTCTCTGTGCTTCCTTTGTTTCTGGTTTCTGCCTTTTGCCCTTAATTTCTCAAATTCCCGACCAGACAACCTGGCTGGCACCAACACTTTCACATGCCCTCATCAGTTTGTTCTCATTATACTTGTCAGTCAGGTTTGTGTCCTTGTGTTTATGCCTTCCTGGTTTACTTATTTCCCTTTTTTTCGCCTTTAAAAGTGCCCTTGACCAGATGCCCTTAGAGGAGCGTACACCCCCTTCCAGACACCCTCACAAACCATTCCGTCGTGTTCCATTCCGTGTTGTTATGGAAACAACGGGAGTGTGAAACAGAACTTAGATACCAGTGCAGGGGGAAAAAAAATAAATAAAAAATCGTGTCTTCATTACTGTGTGCATCTAGAATTCCATACGGAACATCCCTGACCCTGTCACGATACCTGGCAGTGAGGATTTGCTGCTGACTTTGGTCTCCACTGGAGTTCAGGATATATTCAGCAGCCAGGGGTGATTTTCAAAGTGCTGTGATCTCTTTGATCCCACTGATCGATAAATGGACTCGTGCTTCTACCAGCGTCGTGCTCCTGGGATAAGCCCAAATTTGTAAAATAGCGGCAGTTTTCCCATTTAGGAGCCTTTGCTCATCCTTTGGAGCTGCAGCATAACCTGGTGCAGCTTCTGACAACACCTGGAGCCAGCAGCCTCTAGTGAGAACAGCTCTAATAAATGGAGATGTGGCAAATCAGAGCCTCTGCTTAGCAGACAGAACTCTCAACTTCTCTCTGGTTCTTATTCTCTCTTTCAGGTTTCAAGGCTGTGCTAGTTTGAAGGCAAACCAGGGGGAGACTCCAAGACATAACTGGAATTTAACAGGAAAATTAAAACAAATGCAACAGCACAGAAACACTGACAGGGTCAGGATTCACCCTGACACCCTGTCAGTCAGTGGGCTCAGTCCCATAAAATGCTGCAGTCCTGCTGGGGTGACAGGTGTGGTTCTGTTGGAGTGGTGATCCCGTAGAACGGTCCGGTTTTCCCCTGAAATTCCAGTGGTTATTGAACTGCATGAACGAGAGAATTGCTTTTATCCTGAAAAACATGAAGGTGAAGAAGCTGATCATCTGCCGCAGACAATGCAAGCTTCTCATTCTGAACATTCTGTCTTGATGTTCAGTAGATTTCATTTAGCTAAACTCATAATGACACAGAAAAGAAAAAGATCCTTTCAGCACAGAAGAGCGGGAACTGACCACAAGAACTTCCTTTGTTCTGGTATCTCGGGCACTTTAGGATGTTGGAAGCAATTAATTGCTGTTGGCTAATTTAATCAAATGCACTGCTCTTAACAGGTCTCGAGGGCCACTTAAATCATTTCAGGATATGAACAGCCCAGCTAAGCAATCTCCACTCTGGTACCGAATAAAATGCTTGCCTGAAAACAGCAAGACTCTTTTATAAACCATTTGGTGTTCCTAGTTGGATAAAAATGCAAGTGGGATAACACTGCTTCAACACTTGTAAGCTCAGGGGAAAAAAAAAAAGAAAAAAAAGAAAAAAAAAAGAAAAAAAAAGTCAATTCTTCCATTCCTGAACAACAACAAAAAAAATCTCCTGCCAGCTGGGTTTTTTTTTCCAATTACATTTGGACTAATACTAGAGAAATATTCACAAAAACTTAATAATGGAAGACGCCTTTTCCCTCCACAAAACCTTCTTAAAGTGTTTTAGACCAGGTCGTGGGGTGACACGTGGCAAACGGAGACACGAGGAAATGACAAGCATTGTTCCTTGCTTTTCCTGTGAAAGTGCATAATTTCAAAACCAGAGAAGGTCAAATCTTTTAATCTTTGAAAAAATTCTCGTCAATGGCGACTGCAAAGCCTCAGATCAAAAAAATTGGTGACAGCCACGGAGGATGTGAAAGCTTAACAAGAAAATCTTCATCTGTTTCAATTAAAGAAAAACATTTTGGCTCCCCCCAGAAGCAGAGATCTGCTGGAGGTTTTGCTTTCTGCCTTCTCAGACCAAGTAGTTTTTTATTAAAAAAGACACGGCTTTGATTACATGTGCCTCAGACAGGCCTTGCTTTATGTTTGATGTTGATAGAGGGTTTCCAGCATTACACCTGATGGATTTTCTACAAATAAATTCCGGAGGATTAGCCCTGCTTTATTGCAGATGTTTTCTGAAGCAAGCAGCAATCCTGAGATATGTCATTTATGCCATTACAGGCCTGCCTTTCTGCTGAAACCAACGGGGTTATTTCCTTAGATGATTTGTTTTGACAGCAGAAAAAACGTTATTTTAGAAAAGGGAAACCGATCAAAAGGGCTCTCAACAGAGCACTTTATTTATTTATTTGGTTATCTATGACTTTTTAAACTTATTCATTAAGTTTATTAATATAAATCCCTATTTAACCGTGGATTCTGCCAGTTACACGCACAAGAGTCGTTATACACATTGATTTTGGAACTCTGATCCTGGAGGGACAGGAAAACTTTAATTGGAAACTTTGAGCACCCCCAGCACTCCTCAACTCTCCAGTGCTTGAGTTTCCACCAAGAGTGGTGCAGAAGCAAAAGGAGTGGATTGACCCTCCAAGTGTTGTGATCTGTGACTTGAAAACCTCCCTCTGCAGGGGGATTTCTCACACTCATTGCCAGAAAAAAAAAGTGATATCTGACTTCCATAGAGGGTCTAAACATGGGCTCCTCTTCCCCTTGCTCACACCAATCATCTCTCATTTTTTGCATCCAGCACGATATAAATTAATGCCATCAACGCATTCAAAGGAAATGTGAGGCTGTGCTTCCTCTCTCGTGATTTTTAGGTAAAAGCCCCTTGGTGTCTGTCCATGGTGACATTTTCCATGGTTTTCTGGGCATGGATGTGGGCTGTTCCCTCTGACTCAGCTCCAGGAAAAAGATCATCCTTCCTTTTAGGCTTTAACTCCTGAGGAGGAGTTTCCTGGAGCCGCCCTGTGATCTTAGCTTTGTTCACACATTTAATTGCAATTATCCCAACCCTTGTACTTCGGTAGCAGCCTTAATTGGGCAGCAGGAGCAGCAGTTGTAACAGGATTATTTCTCAGATCTCTACCAGGAGAGCTCTGCTGCTTCTCTCAGGAAGTTGGGCAGCGTGAGTAAGGGCCATAAATGACTCCTGTGGAATTTTTATTGGTAATTTTTAATCAATTAGCTCGTTGATTCCGGCCTTTTTCGGCTTTTTCGTGTCGTGAAACAAAGCCAATGGTCTTTGCAAGTGTTGTTGAGTGGTGTTTTGTTAAAGCTGAAAGGAAAAGCCCTTTCAGGCCATCAGGTCCAACCCTCCACCACATTCCCACTAATCCATGTCCTCAAAGTACCACATCCACAAGTTTTCTGGATGTTTTCAGGGCTGGTGATTCCCCCACTGCCTGGGCAGCTCGTTCATTCTAACATCACTAATATTTCTTCATTTTTTTTTTTCCTAGTCGCTATTCTTTTATTTCAAGCCTCTATTGGGAGCCCGAAATCCGAAATATTTTCATTTACTGCGGCGTGACAATTTCGAGGAAAAAAAGATATATTGATCAAAATACACAGAAAGAAAAACTCTGCAAAGCTGCACACGAGGCAAATTCACGGAGGAAGGTGGAAGAGGCACTTCTCCCAAATGTGCTGAGAAATCTTTGTGGTTAAATTGAATTTGGAGCGTGTCCCAGGTAGAAAACAGTGTTAGCCAGAGTGCTCCAGATGGAGATTATCCCGAGCCAACAGCTAACTGTATCAATGCTTTTCATTGACTTTGGGGCTGCGGAATGAAATGGCAGCAAAATGTCCAACATATGATTCCTTTTATTACTCCTGGTGCCATAAGTGACGCTTTGCCTGGACTATCACCACGCAGCAATTGTTATTCACCATCATCAACACCGTTTCCACCCATCAAACCATGAGTCTCGTTAATTACTTTGATATTTTAGCAATAATCTCTGCTACATGATTTAATCCATCCTCTCTCCTGTAGTTGCTGCCTCACTTAGGGATAAAAAAAAAAAATGAACCAGCATGGAAATAGTTGAAGTTTTGAATCACAGTTAAAATTAAAATACTAATTTAGAGCTAGAGCCACCTACGGTATTTATTGTATTAATAAAAATTCTTCATTATGGCAGAAAAAAAAAAATCACCAGGGTAGAAATCCAAAATGAATAACAGCTTGATGTGCAAACATTGAAGGATATGAGCCGTATCAATGCACGTTGCTGTAAAGGCTCCTGGATTTCTCACAACTCCCTCAAATCTCCCTCAAAAATCACAGTGCCGTTTCACTCAGGATGATCCCAGGAGGCAGAGCTAGCAGGTAATTATTTTTGATAACTTTTTCTCTCCTACCCTCTAGCACTTTTTGTATGTACACTGAATGTGTTTAACACTTCATTATTCAGCAGCCGTTTACCTCACCTATAATTAGAAATAAGTGAGAAACACTGAACAGCGTTTTAGAGGAGCTTTTCAAAAACACACACAAGCTGCTGCGAGATCCTTAACCCCAGCTGGATAAAAAAAAAAAAAAAAATAAATGAAGACAACTAGAACGCACAGACAAGTAAAATCAAATCCTGACTGACAACTTTTGTGTCTGCTCGAGCAGACACAATTTTGGAATTAGCGATATATTAAGTTTTCACCCTCCTTGGAAAGAAGCAGGAAGCCGTGTGCTGAAAATGCTGACAAACCCCTTTCAGGGGTGCTGAAATATATAATTAGGTGGCAGAGTAAGGTACAGCATGTTGGTGGTGCGGGCTGTCAGTAATTCTGCCGTGATTTATGGTCTGCTGCAGGAGAGCACCAACAGGACAAGCGCTGCTGTTAGGAGGAGACATTTCCCACTAAACCCTTCAGGAGAAACCTTGTAATCAGGTTTTACAGAGGACAGACTTTCAAAGATGAGTGCAAATAATTCTATATAATCTAAAGGGTGTAGGCAGCTTGGTACCCTTCTTCTTTTAGCAAGCATGGAATATCTACGGATCAAAACCCTCAGGGGTGATGGGTACAGGAACAGCACGGAATTAAAAAGGTTTTGTTTCATTCGAGGAGAGGCTGAGGGTTTGTTCAGATGGAGAAATGGAGGCTGAGGTCAGAGCTCAGTGAGGGAACAGCTGGAGCTGTTCCAGGGCAGGGTCAGGCTGACTATTTGGGAAAGGCTCTTCCCCAAAGGATGCTGGCACTGCCCAGGCTCCCCAGGGAATGGGCACGGCCCCAGAGCTCCAGGAGGGTTTGGACAAGGCTCCCAGGGGTGCCCAGGGTGGGATTGTTGGGGTGTCAGTGCAGGGACAGGGTTTGGACTGGCTGATCCTGGTGGGTCCCTTCCCAGTCAGGATATTCTGTGATTCCATGGTTTGGTTTCCAGTTGAAATGAGTGTTGGTAACCAAACCACCAAGCAGGTAAATACAGTGAAAATTGTCCACTGAGCTCAAAGTAACTCTCTGCAGCAGGCACCAAACAAGATTTATGACACGTCAGGAGAAAAGAGTGGTGATAGCGAGCAACTCTAAACAGGGGGTTCTCGACAAAGACAACAGTATTGTTTAAATATCTTATTATATTAGCTCGTCTGCAAGAAAAAAAAAAAAAAAGTAAAAATAACTTCAGGCAGCCCTTACTACACTCCTTATTCCCTCCTCCTCCTCCTCCCTCCTGCTACAGGTATTTTTTTTCTTGCACTGGATTCTGTGATGTGTTCTCACCTGCTGATTCAGGTCTCTTCACACCTCATTCCATCACATCTGCTCAGGTGGCGCATTTCTACACACCCACGAAACCCTGTGGGTGCCTGACGCGCCGCTTCAGTGAAGGAGAGAAACAAAAAAGCGCCAAATCAATTAAAATTTATTTTATTGAACAAGAAAAAATCAGTTCTACACACCCATGTAACCCTGTGGGTGCCTGACGTAACCCTGATGTAACGCTGTGGGTTCGTTCCTTTCAACGAAGGAGAGAAATAAAAAAGCGCCAAATCAATTAAAATTTATTTTATTAAAGAAGAAAAAATTGGGTTTTACGCTGCTCCCTCCGCTGTGAAAAGCAGGCTGTGGAAAGAGCTGCCTCACGAGCTCAAAAGAGCAGGTGACAGCAGTGAAAGGCAGATGTGACAGATGTGACACACCGGAGGAAGACTTCCTGATAACACCCCTGATAAATGTGATATCACCCAGCACGGTGCAGGAGCACACGGGGATGAAGGGTGCACTGACAGCTCCCACTCTGATGGGATTTGTGCAAAGAAAAAGGGGCGTTTTGTGAAAAATGAGGTCCTTTTTTTTCCCCTAGAAAACGGAAGCTGTATCTCGTCTGTGCCGTTTGCGGAGCGGGATGTACCAAACCTCGATTCTTTTTGGGCAAGCCACGGGATGTAATTAATTTTAGGACAGAACACCGCAATTCCAGGGACATCTAGATACGGATCCAGTGAAAGAAGATCAAACTCTGCTCCAGATCCCCTTTGTTTGGCCCAGTTAGAGCCACATGAGCTTCATTTGGGCTTTTTTTATCAAAATAGACCAGCTGTGGTTTCAGTGACATAATTCTGATAAAAGTTTTTGTCCAATGACCTTTTGTAATATCAAAGGAAGCTCCACTTAGTTTTTTTTTATTATTATTTTGTTGAAGTTTAGCATCAACCTGTTTCTTGCGTGTCAAGAAACGGAATCAACAAATGCACAACAGTTTAATTAAAAGTTCATCTGACCTTGGACAAAGATTTTTATCAGAAGAGGCAACTGGCAGAATTATGTCACCAAAAATCACAATATATTTAATTCTGGTGAATATTTTCAGTTCAGATCCCTCATGGCAACCCAGCTTGCTGATTTTCACCCATCCTTATATTTTTATGTTTTTAAAGATCCTTACTGTTAAAAGGGAGCGAGGGAAGAGTACTGCTCAAGGAAAGAATTGTATAAAGAAATATTTTCTGTGTCAAATTTATTATTTTATTTTAAATTTTATTCTCATTCTGCATCTCATTTTGGGATATTTCTTTTTCCAAACTGCTTTGGCACAGGATGTCATGTCCTGGGATCCCAGGATCACAGGGTTGTTTCTCAAGCATTCCCTAAGTCCCTTACTCCATTTCCAAAGCATACTTGTCCTGTAGAATATGACTGAGCAAAGTTTGTAGAAGTTTAAACTATTAAAACATAAAAAAAATCATGTTAAACAACCCACTGTCTACAAAAGATTGATGACCTCCTTAGGAACAAGGGCAAAAATGACTCAGCTATTCTTGATTTAATTAAAATTCAGTGCAAACACATTTTCTTCCTAAAGTTTACTTCTGTTCCATGTATTTGGTGAAAGATAAGGGGCAGCCCATGGGATAAATATAAGTTGATTTAAAGGAAAAATCTAAAAGAAATATGTTTTGAATGAGGAAAACACTGAATATTTGCTGTAATGTGTAATTATGGAATTGGTGTGGCAATAGCTGAGCTGGACCCTTCCTGTTTCTAATATTATGAAGTTTCATCAAACACGGCTCACATAAAAAATTCATTTGATCTTGTGCTGTCTGCTACCATTGAGTTTTTTGTAGAGAAATACATAAAGCATAAAATAGAAACAGAACAGACCAAAGAGCTTCTGTTCTTTGTTCTTACCCATAATTTAAGAAAGTCTTTTTTATTCTCTCATAAAAAGTCACTCACTAACAACTAACAGCTCCAGGTTATTGCCATCTAATTCTGAAATCATTTTACTGTAAATGATAAGTACAAATAAAATTAATGCTATTTTTTTTCTATAAATATGGAGATCTGCAATGTAGTTTTCACCACTTTACATATTATGCAAACTAGCGTTATAAACTTTTAAGTACACTCTTCTTTTCTCTCATTCAGAGTGATTCTCTTGAAAGATTGTATAAATATTTTAGGAATAATCATCATCTTTATTGACTTTTCTGAGACCTGAAGTTTCTTCCTGTGCATGTCACCCAGATATTAATCTGCAGAAACAACTGCTAAATTATTCGTGATGGTTCCTGTAACCAAAGAGAACCTTCCAGCAATAATTTAATGGTTTGAAGGTGTTTTCTCAGTGGCTGTGAAGATGAAGGCTCCCTTTGGTTGTGCAAACTGGTTCAGAATTAGGGAGAATTCCAAGGAAAAAGTGCCTGGAGTAAAAGGATGATCCATTTTAAAACTGGGAATCCATATTTGCTGACAAAAATTCTCTTTCTTCAGCCAGCCTTTCTCTCTAATAGACAGAAGGAGAGCAGGGAGTGTTCAGGGAGCTGTGAAGGATCAGAGGACAGAGACATTTCAGTCCTCAGGTCACCCTCCTGCAGCCCCACGAACCCATTCCACCCCACAGGTAACAAACCCCTCCGAGAAGCACCTGAGCCAGGTCAGTCCTTCCTGCTGGACACCAGGAAAGAATTCCCTGTTTGACCTGCTCCACTCCTGCTCAGCTGCTCCAGGTGAGAGAGCAGGTGAGAG
>VZSR01002395.1:4435196-4468963 GCA_013398615.1 Brachypodius melanocephalos | reverse complement strand
GCTTGGTCCTTGCCAGCCCAGGCCATTTTATGATTCCACGATTCTATTCCTGGAATAAGAGAGAAGGAATTGGCTCTCTGAATGCTCCATTTAATGATGTGTCCTTTGACTGGGCTGCTGAACCCCACAGCTGTGACTTTAGTTGGATTCCACACTATTTTTACACAAGACTGCAACTTGTGGCAACAGCAAGTGCTTCAAGATACTCCAGCTATGAATATGTATGGGACAATAAAAAATAATAATATAACAGCACTAGAAACACATAATACAGAATTTCTTAATATCTTCAGGTTTGTCTTTTAGAGTATCTTTCTTAAGCAATTTACTACATCTCACTGCCAAAGCTGCCCAGTTTTGTTTTTGTTTTATTATACAATTTTTATTAGTGCTGTGTCCATAAACTCTACTCCTAGACAGAAGGAGACATAATAAAACTGTCATATTCAATTGAAATATCACACGGTGGTGCAGCCACCACTATAAATGAAAACAGAGCCAAAGTGCTCCGGATTTGAAAAGGTCAAGCTAGCAAAAGAACAAATATTGTATCAGTGGACCTGAAACAGCCGTGGCTGTTGAAACATGAATTTAATCAAGTAAAGATTTTAGGAATTAGTGTTATTAACTCAGTAGAGGTGTGGATATTTCAGTTGTTGAGTGTCGTTGTAGGAAACGAAAGAATGAGACTGCGCTCGTGTTCTTGCAGGGAAGAAGAAGAAGAAGAAGAAGAAGAAGAAGAAGAAGAAGAGGAAGAGGAAGAACAAGAAGAAGAAGAGGAAGAAGAAGAAGAAGAAGAAGAAGAAGAAGAAGAAGAAGAAGAAGAAGAAGAAGAAGAAGAAGAAGAAGAAGAAGAAGAAGAAGAAGGAAAGTTTATTTGGGTTTTAGGTTTATATAGACTTCTAGAAAATATCAATGATTGGATGAGGAAGATGCCACCTCCCCAACCCGTTGGCAAGAATCACAATCTGTCAATCGGCTCCTCCCAGAGGAGAAATACGTAAATAAAGATGAGAAACAAGTCTGAAAATTGATTATTTACATGAAACTGCGTGAGAAAACTCCGCTAAAAAAATGCAAACATCGGAAGGCAAAAAAAAAAAAAAAGGCAAAAAAACATAGTTTGTGGCTCCTCTTTGGAATCAGGGAAGCAGCAGTGGTGACTCACTGGGGCCACAAGACTGTCTGAGTGCTGAAGGAGCTCTTCAGGTAACCTTTATTCCCATGAAAACTGGAATTCAAGGTCATGTCTCAGCTTAACACCTGTTTATGAAAAGACCTTTGAAGAGATCTCTTTTTTTCATATTTCTAGGAAGCATTGTATTTTGTATTTAACTAGAAAAGTCACCAAGCTTGACAGAGACCTGCCTGAATTTCTTGTATTACAGAGATATTGCCTGTTGTATTTTTTTTCTATCTCAGTCTGTCTCTTGATTGCTGTTTTTTAAATTATTATTATTATTATTATTGTTACTTTTATTTGGAAATTTCTCCCTTCTTATTCTGTGTTGTGAAAAATGTAGGCCTCCAGTGGGTTTTTCAAGATAAAGTAATTTGAATATAAATCCTGCCGTGTAAAGATGTGATGTTTACATCTTCTTGGTGGTTAACTTACCTGAAAACATGTTTTGTGTCTCTATTTTGACACCAGAACAGAAACTAAAGAGGGAGCAATGTCATTATTGTGAACCTCAGTTCATTTTAGTGCTTGGATACTCAGTATTTTTAACAGATTGAATAGAATCATGTAAGCAAAAGAACGCGTATTTGTCGAACAATAAATACACGTGAACTGCCCTATGAATTTTCCATTGTGTTTCAAAACATGAAGCGTATTTGCCAGGCTTTGAAAATCAATATTATGACAACGTGACTTCTGTCTCATTTCTTTTTCCTCTTTCCCCACCCCCCAAAAAAGCCATAAAGCAAACTGCACAAAAAGCTGCTTCTGTAATTTTGTTGAGAGATGAAGTTCTGTTTCAACGCGGAAGGCGAAACATTGAACGAAAATCGCGGTCAATGAAAGCAGGAATGGAAGAAATGTTGATCCCAGAGTTATTAAACCAATCTCAGCTCCTCCCAGGAGCTGCAGAAGACTTTCCTCAAGCACGGGCATTAATGCTTCAGGTTTTTGGATTTACACCACATCCTAAAGCAGTTACTCAAAACCCTCCAGCCAGTCTGCTTCCAAAATGTCGTATTATGGGCAGGATGGCCTTTGGTGGGAGTGAAAAATGTCCTTTACCATGGGAGAGGAGGAAACAAAATGCACTCTCTTATCTGCAGGTGCAGTGAAGCATTGCAATGTAACCTGAGCATTTCATTTTGAGGAGACAGCCTCAGCTCAGCTCTGCCCCGTAAATCCCACCCCTTCCCTTTGTTCCCCATCACTGTGTCAAACCGGGCAAAACCATATTTTACCAGGCAAAAATCGTATTTTACCAGGCAAAAATCATATTATACCAGGCAAAGAACCTGAGGCTGTTTCCTTTTATGTGTATATATATATATACATATATATATATATATATACACACACATAAAAGGAAATATATATATATATATGTGTATGTATATATATATGGGGATTTTTGGTTGTTTTGTTTTGTTGTTGTTGTTTTGTTGGGTTTTTTCTGGTTTTTTGTTTTTTGGTTTTTTTTTTTTTTTTTTTTGCTAATTCATCCTCCAGACATTTTCTGAAACCCCGTAGGAGAAAATTCCTCTCCCTCTGCCAATTCATCAGGACACTCTGGGAATCCTCACTCTCACGCACTTGTGAAAAGATTGTTTGCAGAGTTGTCACAGCACCACAAGCAGCCAGAAGAACTTTGGCCTTTCACATAAATGGGAAAATTAATTTTTCAGCGCTTTGAAGGCAGCTCACAGCATTTCCAGCGCACAGATGAAACCTGATCTGCTTGTGCTTCGCCAGTAGAAAATAATTAGATATCAGCAGAAAAGCAGTGAACTGTGGCTGGATTTTTCAAGCAGGAGTGTCACTCACTCCCTTCCCTTCCTCTTCCTCATGTTGTGTTCAAGTGGCTCTCCTTGGGCGCGGTTCGCTGTGTGAAAGTGAAGTTGTTTATAGGAAACTTTGACTCTCACACACTTTGGAGCAACACAGATTACAAATCATCGCCCCATCTGGCTGGGGTTTTTTATAACATCCGTCGCCCATGTTAATTAAATTGTCTGTGTAATGTTGGTGAAGTGTTTATGAGAAAAGAACCCCCTGACAGTGCAGACTTTCAAGGAAGTTTTCGGTTGTTGCTTCGTGCTGTTACGGCAGTTGCAGGATTTTGAAATACATCGCCAATTGGAGTGTGAAATGTGCGGTTTTATTCTCTTTCACAGCAGCCAAGAGGTAAAAGAAAGATAATGTTTAGGTGGGAAGACTCAACTTTTTCATTTTAGAAAGATTTAGCCTAATTTTAAATAATTTTTTAATTGAAATCGAAAGTTTACATATTTAGTAAAGAATTTTAAAATGCTCCTAATTCATACACTGTGTTAGCAAGATAATGGTAAAGAGAAAGCGTGGGTTGATCTGAAAGTATCTGACAGCAGTAAAAATAATTTTAAAAAATTGTTTTTCCAATTTATAAATTCTATCTACTCAATAGGAAAAGACTCTTTCTTTCTTTCTTTTTTTCTATCTTTCTTTTTTTCTTCCTTCCTTCCTTCCTTCCTTCCTTCCTTCCTTCCTTCCTTCCTTCCTTCCTTCCTTCCTTCCTTCCTTCCTTCCTTCCTTCCTTCCTTCCTTCCTTCCTTCCTTCCTTCCTTCCTTCCTTCCTTCCTTCCTTCCTTCCTTCCTTCCTTCCTTCCTTCCTTCCTTCCTTCCTTCCTTCCTTCCTTCCTTCCTCCATCAGGTCTTAAACCCAAATTGACATTTACCTGTCCATGGAATGCATCTTGTTTTACTCTTTTATCAGGACCCTGGGATTGCAGGAGAAGCTTTGAATTTGCTTTTCTTCACTAGATAATGATTCACACTAACCAGTTTCCCTCTTGATTTTCTGCCAGTCCTGGTGAAAATCATACAACAAATCGGTAGCTAGCAACAAATTACATTCATCACCTAATTTGGGCAGCTTTCCTTGCATTCTGCCTCCCTGTCCATCTCCTGTGAAGCCACTCACGCCGTTTCAGGGTTTCCAACAGCTCCAAACACACATGGCAGCGTGGAAAACCCTGCCAGATCAATAATTCCTGGTTTCCCCTCTGCACCAGCCCATATGGGATGGTGCTCTGAGGGAACAGGACAGGGAACACTCAGGTTTTTTTATCATTATAACAAGATTTGCGAGTCTCCACGGCCATATGGAGCCTCAGACCTCCGAAATGGCGAGAGGGTTATTTTATCGGCAATACGCAAAATTCCGCCTTTTATCTTGGAAGACACCGAACTGCCAGAGCTCTTCAGCTGTGATTTTGCTTTCCAGAGCTTCTCATCCCCACACCACTGCCCCAGCAGCCATCCTGCAGCATATGCAGAGAGCAGAATGCGCGGTTCTGCTTTATGGATTCGCTTGGCACGGCCGAAGACAAGCTGAAAACTTAATTACGCGTCTGTCCAAGAAAAGATCTCATCGGCTCTCCGCATGCTCTACCGTGACAGAAACCTTCACACTCACAAAGTCATTGGGGTTTATTAGATTGTCTTTGAACATCACCTCACTTTTAGCAATAATATTCCTTTATGTGGAGCGAAAGAAACTCTTTCTTAGCCCTGAAAATGCTCGACTATTTTTATTTTTATTTCTCTTTATTTTTGCCTCACAATACTGAGTCGAATGGAGATTCAGATCAAGGATATGGAAGACTGAACATCTGCCTTGGACAACAGCAAAGCTGCTGCCACAAAATACATGGATTTATCCTTTTCTCTTCCAGAATCTCATTTTTTTCCAGTGGTTACTGAAATTCCAATGCATTACAGGCATTGCTTTCCAAAACCACATCAAAAAATTAACTCAAACCACAGTCTAGAAGCAACAGTACATTTTTAATTTTTTTTTTTTCATTTTTATTGGTGAAACCCTTTCTAAATTAAATTTTCCCTTTGGTTTAGTCACACCTCCTGTTTTCCCCTCAGCAGCTCTGGCATGAATTGACAGCTGATACGACAAAAAGCAAACTATGCAAACCGAGAGCAACAAAACTTCTACACACACCCTCATATTTCACTTCAAAGCAATTAAACATAGATTGGAGTGATTTATTCAGAATACCATAAATTTAATTGTAGGATAAATATACTCCCAAATTTGTCCTCTGTTTGCACTGCTTATGCAGAACACATCCAATCTCCATTTTTCCTGAGTGTAATTAAGTATGCTTTAAGATGAAAGAATATTGAGCCATCAATTTTAAGAGGACTACAGGCTTAAAACAGAGCAGAGTTTTAAAAACAGTAAAAAATTCCCAGTCAGCCTTCAAGCTTTTATTTCTTATTTTCTTTCAGATATATCAGCAAGATTGCTATCACATAAACTGACTTTTAGGAGGTTATATGATGGAATAAAAGAAATACAGGACATTTCCTCAATATTAATGCCTTGGGGTGGTATTTCAATCTGATTTAACCTTGTGTAGACACTACAGAAGTTTGAGTGAAATTGTGTATTCAGTGAAATTCATTGCCAGTTCTGCACTTCCTTGAAAATCACTGAGGAATGAGGGATGCACCCTTTAGCACGGGCAATTCACACAGACACGGGATATTTCCTAGCAAGGAAACATTATTAATTTCCATTTTTTTTGGTCCTGTTTATTTTCCAAACAACATTCAGCAGATATCTTTTTTTTTCCATCTGCTTTAATATCATATGCAAGCCACCATTAAAAATAAAATCTCATTCAGATTTTTTTAGCCTGATAGCTCTGTGGGTTTTTTTTTTTTTTGACATCTGTAATATCTTTGCCTGAAATAAACGCTGTGTTTTTTCACTTTAAAATGGAAATATTGCTCAATTAGAAAGGGCTTGTGGTAACTGGCTCAATCTTAGCAAGAATGTATTTTATGAAAAATCTTATGTGACAAGATGTTGAAGAACAGCTTTGTAACTACACATGACTGTTAGCAAATCTGGCTTAAAAATTACATTTATGGTAAAACCCCAGTGCTCCAAATTAATTCTAAATCACTTCTGCTGGTTAGGGTGTTCAAAAAGGTGGGATTTCCATAGGAAAGCCCTGTAGAAAAGTAGAAGCAATAAAGAAAAGTGTAGAAAACACAGCTCCAGTTCCTATTTCCTAAAGCCCCAGTGTTTGCTCCTCTCCTGTTTCTCAGCTTTTATCTCAGCCCCAAATCCATAAAAAAAGGGAAGCTGGACGTCTCACCCTTCCAGCCCACCAAAATGTATAATTTTAAGTTTTATTTTTAATGTTGAATGCTTAATCTGCTCTGCTAAGAAGTTTTAAGCTGCCTCTGGAATTGTTAAACTTGAGTTTAAGCCCTTTGAGCCCAACAGCTTCAAGCACTCTGTGGGAACCTGAGATAGATGGATTTTTACGTAATTTTTTTTTTCATGTTTTCACGTTTGTTTGCCTTTTCCAGCTAATTAGAAAGAAGACTGTTTGAAGGGGAGAAGCCTTCAGAAAGGTATTTTATCACAGAGAAACATGGCTTAGCTGCTTTGAAAACTACACATTGTCAAGCTCTCTCAAGGCAGTCCAGAGTCCAAGAAGAAAACGACAAATTTCAGCAGATTTTTCCCAAATTAAATTCTGCTTTATACAGAAAAAGGTGAGGAAAAAAATCATATCAAAGCAGCATTCCCTTCCAGATCATACAAAAATGTGAATTCTCAGGAGAAATGGATCAAGTGACTGAATTTCAGTAAATTTAATAATTGGCATCAGCTGAAGGAAGTTGAGAATGCATATTCAAGAATATTTCCTGATGGGTTTTGCTGGTAATATCACTGCCAGTACATGTATATATATATATAAAATATATATATATAAAATTCTTATGTTGTGCCGTCTTCTGTATTTATCTCAGTCTTTGCTGGATAGAACACACCTTGGAATTGCAAAATCTTATAAAATAAAATAAAATAAAATTTAAAAATAAAATAAAATTTAAAATAATAAAATAAAATAAAATAAAATAAAATAAAATAACAAAATAAAATAACAAAATAAAATATAATATAAAATAAAATAAAATAAAATAAAATAAAATAAAATAAAATAAAATAAAATAAAATAAAAAGTCAGATTTGGTAGTAAACTGTCCTGGATTAAGGACAAATCTCCAAATCAAAATTAATCCTTTCCCTTCATTATTATATTCCTATATAATATAGCACCTAAATTATATTTTTACATGCAGGAAGATAGGAAATGCTTGATTTTTCTCTTATTTTGCAACGAAACACTTGTATTAATCCGTGTGAGCTGCTGTACATTCCTAAACGAGCAGTTTGGGATGATCAAAGCAGCCCATATGGCTGACCAGATCCTGCCATCAAGCCTCAACCAGAGCAGCTTTGCAGAATTAGCTGAGATTTACACAAATATAACAGAATCAATTAGCTCAGACCTTGGTTTGCAGAGAGCTAACTGGAGATATGTATATATATATAGGCGACGATAAAAAAACCGTTAATTATTGTGGAATAATGTACTGCGCAGAAACGGTTCCTTCTTTCATTCATTATTTTTATTTCCTTAGAGATCATCCCCTGGACGTTCCTTGCCTTAATTACAGCTTCTCAAGGCTGGTGCAGCCAGCTTTGGAATTTGTGTTCGTCTGTTCCAGTCTGCTCATGGAGCATGATGTTCCCTTTACTCATGGAAATTCAGGGAACTCTGCTCTCACCGAGGTTATTTCACTTCCTGACACAAAACCAGAAGCAGAGACATGAGAGAACCATCCTCAGGGCACGACGTGGACTGAAAACTTTGGTCATAAATTAAATCCCAATTTACAGCTGCTGGCTTGTCTACAATTCTTTAAAATACTCGTTAACACCACTAAAACTTGCTGGAGATGAAGTCGAATGGATGCGATTGTATAGCTAACATTCCTCAAAAAGTGTGTTTGGAAGGTGTAATGGATTGCTTTGTTCTCTCATTAGATGACTGGAATTTTGGGGATTCCTCTTCCTCCTGAAAAAATGCATTAAAGGAGGTCATTATTGCAAAAAAAAAAAAAAAAAAAAAGCCAAGAAAGTTCTAAAATTTACAATAGACGGATCTGTCTTTGGCAAACTCCTTCTGAGCCCACCTTCCCCACTCGGTCTTGTTCAGAGGCTGCCATGAAGATAAAGTATTGCAGAGCTGAGGGGGAAAAAAGTAAATTATTGCAGAGCTGAGGGAAAAAAAAAAAAAAAAAAAGGCTCTGGGGCTCTAGAGGACCAAGCTGAGCAGAGAAATTTCTGGAGCCCATCAACCCAAATGTCACCTCTCATTGCTGAGTCCTGTCTCTGGGGTCAGGGAGTTTGTTCAGCACAGCTCTGGTGTCCCACCCAATGTGCACATTGGAAAGAAGAGCTGTTCAATATCAGACTGAGTTTTTCTGGCTTTTTTTAAAGGCTTTTCCTTCCTGTATCCAAAACACAGGTACCTCTAAAAAAGAAAGAACAGTAAACACGTTTCAACCCAAAGTCATAAGGCAATCAAGCTGTTGTGAAAGGCCACCCTCACAGAAATATTTTCTCCAATTATCGTGTTGGCTGGGATGTGAATGAGGCTGAAACAGCCAAGCAGGACACCAGACATTTCCAAACACACTCACTGCTTTAAAAAATGCTGAATGCACAGGATGGGGGGTCGCTGAGTCGTGAGGCTTCTTCGCACAATCAAAATAATTCAAAATAAAAATGGATTTTAAAAAAATCCCAGAATAAATCATGAGCACAACGCGATGCATGGTGGAATGCAGTGTTCATATTCGGGGTCATCCCCTTGTGTGAGCTGTGCAGGCTGCTCTGGGCTGCAGGAGGCTGGAGCGAGAGCAAACCACCTCAAGTTGCTCCAGAGGAGGTTTAAATTGGACATCAGGACACGATTTTTCGTGGCACAGGGTGGTGAGGGCAGTGGTGGTGGAGCCCCTGTCCCTGGAGGTGTCCAGCAGACGCGTGGATGTGGCACCTGGGGACGTGCTCTGGTGGTGGTGCCACATTTCCAGCCGGACTGGATCATCTCAGAGGTCTTCTCCAAACATAATTCCATGAGTCCACCACCAGACACAGATTCACGAATCAGGCAGAAATGCACTTTACCTTCCTCGTGCCGCCCTGCCCCTTTGACCCTTTGGGGCTGGCAGAAGGAGCTCAACCCCAGCCCTCCGGAGCAGAGTGAACTCCCCAGGTTCCAGCAGACTTTCTCCGGAGGTCAGGAGGGTGAGCTGCTCCGAGGACAATCAGCTCCAGCCCAATCTTCTGCCATCAGCAGCGCTGCAATATTGTGTTTGGCTTTTCCAGTTAAGCAGATTGCAGCACTGATGGGAGATAATGTGATTATCTCGGTGGCATATTTCTTAGCAGCAGTGAAGCCAGGATGAAATGGCAGGAGAGAACTGGATAATAAATGTAAATAATGGAAGAGCCTTAAATATAAGGCATTCTTTAGATCAAATATTAATAATCACGTGTCTCCAACAATGAATAAATGTGCTTGTTATTAAGTCCATTTTCTAAATGAAGCTACTTATATTTGAGGATGCAGTCTACATTCCTCAGCTTTGATCAAACTTATCTCCCAGCAATTAAATTAACAGTGTCCTACTTTTTTGATTCTAAGCACTCCAAACCCTTTTTTTTCTTTTTTTTCATTACAAAGAGGTTTGTTGACATCATAGCTCATGGGACTGTTTGTCTCACTCAATTAGAGGAAAACAGGGCAGCTCTACCCACAACTGAGGATTATTCTTTCTCCACAGAAACGCACTGAGGGTACATTCATCATTGCAGTATCATTAGATTAAGAGTAGACTTCTGAAAAGTCTGTTTTTCAGGATCCCACTCCAGCTAAACCAAACAATTATCAATCATTTCCAAGTGCACAGACTGTTTCTCATGCTCCACTCTGATGTGTCTCGTGTTGCACCTTCCCCAGCCAAACGCTTTGCCTTCCCAACTCGTTGAAACCAGCCCTGCACGTGAGCCAGAGGATAAAATTGATGAAGGCTGGCAAATTGCAGCTCCAGAGGAGCTTCAAGGAAATGCTGGCTGCAATTGGTGCTGATGTAGGGCTGGAGTCTGGAGGTGGGGATGAGAAAATTCTATTAACCTAAGCTTTAGTACTCTTAAAATCTGAGGAGCGATTTCAATCCACTCTATATAGAATATTCGGAGGTGAGTCCACCTCAAAAATATTTTATTAGGTCTGGGTCAGAACCACAACCTTCTTGTGGCCAAGCCAAAGGGCTTTAACTAATCTAAACATAAAGGTCGTGAGAAGCAGGGTTGTCAGTGAATAACTCTCAAATCAAGTTACCCACAGTGTGAAAAGCTCAGCTCTGCAAGAAGATGTAGGAATGTGAGAAAATGTTAATTTTTTTTCACAGCTGTGATGGTAGCTGGAGAAATTTGGTTATTCCTTCTTTCCAGCTGGGTCAGGCTCCCACAGCAAGGCCTGGATTACTGCAAGATTTTCCAAGAGGAAAGACCCTTGTGAATTTAGGCCACTTCCCATTCCTGTGCTGAGTTTCCCAGCGAAGGATCCCTGCATTCCCTGCCCTGCTTACTACACTGGAATGGTCTCCTACACAAAAACTTCTATTCTACCCATTCAGGATCATTTTCCACCACCTTTCCTAAAGCCCAGCTCTCTGAGGCTTGGGAGGATCAAGCTGTAAAGCCAAAGGATGCTGACCAACAAGCTGCCATTCTTCTTCCCTATTTAAACCTTGTCCCTTCACTTTGTGGGTCTGGAGCAAATTAGTGATGGATGTAGAACCTTGTGACATCTGAGATTTTGTCCTTCTTGTCATTTCCTCTATTCTTGGGACCTTTATAATGTATTTTTGGTGTATTTTTGATGTATTTTGATGTATTTTGATGTATTTTTTTCAGCTGATTTATACCCGATTCTCTTCCCCCTAAAATCCTGAACCCACCCCTTCTCCGGAGCTGTTTCTCCAGCCCCAAGGACAAAGCCTGGCTCTGCAGGGAGCTGAGCATATCTGGGGCTTACGTGGGCTCTCAGGAGGGCTCATTGCAAATGTACAAACCATTATTCCACACCGCTGTGCAAATATTAATAACGGGGGCTCGGTGACATTCAAATGTCGCTCAGACAGTCGGTGGTAAAGGAATGTTCAAGCAAGTGAGTAATCTGAGATGGTTCTAATTATAAAACCAGCCTGATTATTTTTTTCTGTAGCATTTCGTGACATGAAGTAATAGTGTTTGAAAAGTGGCTGTCTCGAGAGCGTGACATTTGCTGGAGTGAATAAGCTTTTCACACGTGTGGAGTCGTCTCACTGCAGGTCATCGTGCAAAACAGAAACTTCAGAAGCAGAGATCAGTTCATTCCTTGATGCACTGCCAATTTAGAGTTATTTCCTTAATTTATGGTCCCTCCACATTGGTATCCTTATTCAGATGAGAAATTAAATGCACAGCAAAGATACAAAATATTTGTATGTTTTGTGATCTCGTGTTTTGTTTAGTCTTGGTGCTCAGCTTCGTTTTGGACTGGATTTAGGAGGAAAGTGTCAGGGAGTCACAGCTAATCGATCACTGAATTCCTTTGCAAAACCAACCCCTTTTTTTCACATGAAATCCTATAGAAAAAATGCACTGGGTTGTGTTCATTGCAGACTTAATTGGCTTTTTCACACACTGCATAGAGGGCAATGTTCTTACCTCGAGAGAACATTTGAAAACTCCATCACAGCTGGAACAGGACACATTTAAAATTATTTCTAGAGTAAAACAAGGAGAACGTGGTTCAGGTGGCAGATTGGGCAGTATCAGGTTAACAGCTGGACTTGTGTATCTTGAAAGTCTTTTCCAACATAAATGATTCTGTGATATTTGATACGATACTTTTAAAAAGGTCTTAAATATTTCATGTTTAAGAAGTTGTAGAAAATATTGCAGAAAATCACACGTGATATGTGGAAATGGCTGGAGTGAGAACACGCTGGAATAATAAAAGGGAGCAGTCAATTTTGCTGTCAAGGAGTGATTAACCAATTTACCGGAATCATTAAAATTGATCCGAGATTTATGATTGCAGAGGGGTGAGTTTGGGTGTAAAATCAGCACCAGCCCCACATCTCGAAAAATAGCCCAGCTTGTCCTCACTGTCACTGCAGGAGTTCCATAGGAGCCCTTATCCAGCCAAAATGGGCAATCAGGGGCTGGTTTTGGGGAAAAAAATATTTTAAAAACCCAAAATGAGCATCTATTGCTGCTCTGTGCCTTGAGACAATGTCTGTGTTTTCCTCCCAGCTCAACAAACACTCTGAGGCATGGAAACCTGCCTGAGGAGGGAGAGGAGCAGGAATAGTACTTGAGGGGGCTCCAGGAGAGCTGGAGAAGGATTTTGGCAACAGGCATGGAATGACAGGACAAGGGGAATGGCCTTAAGGTGAAGGAGGTCCAGGGATAAATTGGATATTAGGAAGAAATCCTTCCCTGTGAGGGTGGGAAGGGTGCCCAGGGAAGCTGTGGCTGCCCCTGGATCCCTGGAAATATCCCAGACCAGGTTGGACAAGGCTTGGAGCAGCCTGGGACAGTGGAAGACGTCCCTGCCCATTTTTTCCTTTCTGTTTTTTTGTTGTTGGTGGTGGTGGTTGGTTGTTTTTTGGGGGGTTTTTTTTTGTTTTTTTTCCCTTATTTCTGCTTCATCTTCTTCAGACTGGTAAGGCCAAGGAGCGTGTGCCAGTGCTTTTGTGGAGTGGGTAATTGCAAGCAGCAGCTTTTCACTTTGCACCTTCCCTGGAGCCGTGCTGCCTTAATGACTTTCCTTCTGCAACAATGGCAACACAAAGAACTCTTTCTGCACTCGTAAATAACTTCACGAGAGCAAAAACATTGTGTTTTTCTCCATTTGACATCCTCTTGAGGTCATTGGAGGCACTTGCCGATGATTCCCTTTCCAGCCACTTCCTCAATGTAACATTTTCCCTTTCCAAAATTCGAAAATATTTTTTCGGTGTTGGGTCCAGATAAAGCAAATTGCACAGGCATTTCTCAATGCCCCCCAAAACAGGTATTTCTACGTGCTCCATACCTTAAAATTAATTTTATTATTTATTTTATAAATTAAATAAATCAAAGAAATAAAATTAAAACTAATTTTATCGTTTATTTCTAATTATATACTTTATAATTAGTCATAATCATATGTATTAATGGTATTAAATAGCTTTAGCATTATGCTGAAGCAGATTATCAAGCATTGCTCTGATGGAGTATGTCCCAATATAACAGTTTTTTCACCCAAACCCTAAAGGGGTCCCTATTTTTTCTGGGGTCAGATTATAATTTGGCACCCTTAGCTTACCTTTTCTGCTTCCAAATATTCCATCCATTTTTTTTTTTCAGCAAGGTACAACTGGGATGCAGGTGGACCACAAAAATTCCATTTATTCTGACAGATTTTTCTCCTTTGACAGCATCTAACGTGATCAAGGTTACATTGAATTTTATTGTCTGTGTGACACTTGCACAAAACTCCAGATAAAATGCACAAAATATAATAAACCTGCTCCAGTCTTCCAACTTGTTCAGCGCTGCCTGTGTTCTGTTTTAAATTTTGTTAGAAATAAGGGGGAAAAGAAAATAACAGAATCTGTGAGGGTTGGCAGAGTTCCCTTCAAACATATTAAACTCTCTGAATAAAGACTGATGAAGGTAGCAGGCTGCTAAATGAACAAATATCTTTTATATTTATTATTATCTAGGGACTAATGAGATCGTGAGAAGGCTGGGATGAAGTGGTGCTAATGGTTGTAAATAATCAGCTGTAATTGTGCTTTCCATTTAACGAGCACTTTAAAAGGATAAAGAGAACCTGTCCATCCAAGTGCCGGACTTAGTTAAGAAATGCTAGCAGAAAATAACACATTTTAAAGCAATTCTTTGCAGGTTTCCTTTCTACAAAGGGTTTGGGGTGTATGGAGGGACTTAGCTGAGAGATAAAACACCAAAATAACAAAATTCGCTGATTTAAAGAGGCAGAGCCCACCTGTCCATGGTAGAGCAATCAATAAAGAAATTAAACTTGTGATTCAGCTCAGCTGATCTCAGAAATCTCAAAGGCAGAGAGCTCCCCACCCCTCATGGCCTTAAATGTGATGCATCTGAGAGATCCCACACTCCGAGAGTCACCAAAACCATTAAAGGTGGAGAAAAGATCTTAACGGATGTGAGTAATGGATGTTGTTTCCTTGCAATTTCGTGACAGCTTAAAAACTAATTCTAGAGTTACTGGCTGTATTAAGCACAATTTGTGCTCTCTGTGTGAAGAGATATTTCTATTACTGGCAGATGTAGGGATATAAATGATTTTAACATAATAAAACTAGGAAAAACCAAAACAAACCAGCCTAATATTTCCAATTTCAGATCCATACAGTCTCCCAACAAAGGAATCATCCTAAATGTCCTGCATTACTGATTTTAGAGTGTGACATTTCCAAAGGTTGGCAGGGCAGGTGAGCTCGGGGAGGTGGAGAACATAATTGCAGGTGTGATCACACCTTTTAGCAGAGACATTTAAATGTAAAACGCGCAGTGCAAACGCTGGACAGCTCAGACATTTCACAGAACTCCCTGACAAGTGCAAAATCTTCCCAAACAGGTAAAAAAAAAAAAATCTCTCGTGGCTTCAGCCGGCTGCTTCCTGATGGAGCCCCCAGGAATGAGAGGAGAATTTAGGCTGCTAAAAGAAATTTGGAAAGAAATGTGGAAAGAAACGCTTTTGTTACTGATAAGACACTCACACCTACTCTTTCAATTTAAAAAAGAAAGCACTTTTCAACAGGATATATATTATTTATTCGGCAGACATTTATCTAGAAGAATAGCAGCCTAATTAGACATCACCTGCTGGAAAATTTTAAATAGTTCAAAGCGCTTTGCAGTTGGGGAAGAAATCCTTTAAATAGGAACTATACATGGGGAGTTCAGTCTGAAATCTGAAAATTGGTGTAAGTTTTAAGCCTACTTAAATCTTCTGGTATAGAGCATAGGTTTGTGCACCCACTTCCATCTGGGGTGGAAAAGATCTCAGTTTAGATGGTTAGTAGAGAGCACATGCCACGAAATAATCAATATATTTAGTGTTTGCTGAGCCAAATTGCATAGCTGAACAAAAAGACTGAACCTCCACATCCTTCAAATGCCCACTTTGGGTTTCAGAAGCCAAGCTTTTAAAAAGAAGCAACATTTGCCATTTTCAAATGACATATCAAAGAAAAGTTTACCCACAGGGGCCTCATGATCTCCTCACTGAGCCACTAAAATTAAAAGTGAAACAACTCACAGACCTTTGCTTGATAACCTGGGCATCCTTTTCCTGCTCATCCTGGTTTGATTTGTGGATTTTTTTATTTTTTTTTTACCCTCCTCTGTATCACGTCAAATAGGAGACTTTATCTTTCGGGCTGCGAGGAAATTTATTTCCCAGCGTAAGTCTATTTTCTGGGAGTCAATAAAATATATTAGCAGGCTCGGAATGAGATTTGCAGTTATTTGGTGCATTTCTGCAGTTCAAGTCACGGGGCAATATCAGTTTATATCACACTATGTGAAATTCTGAAACTGTATTAAAAAAAACCAAAACAGTCAGAAAAACAATACAACAAAGAATTGGGAAATGAGGAAAGCCTTTGGTTTATTATTGTGGAAGTTTAAGAAAGATGTGCATATTGAACTCAGCACCATTATTCTCAGAGAGGGAATGACTATACCAGCTCAGAATGTTTTCTTTTCCTGTGAAATTCAATAATGCAGAGAATAATACGCTTTATAAATCAGAAAATGTGTGAATCCAAAGCCGGTTTGCTCTCTGTGTAATATAATTTCTAAATATGAAATTCCCCTTCTCTTTTTTCCTACCCCATAAAAACTCCAGATGAAAGTTTTGCCTCAATTAGAGAAAGATTTAGGAGTCTGCATTGGCAGAGGGATAAAACAGAAAACTGCCCCTGGAAGGATATGAATTTCAGCTTTATTAATTTTGCCCCAAAGGTTCAAATTTAATTTGTCCCTGTGTTCTCCATCACTCCATACCGAAGCTCCAATGAAGGGTCAGGATTTAATTTCATCAAATCAAGGTTGGGATAGTTATCCCAGATTTGGGACTGTATTAACCAGCCATTGCAAAATCCACTCTGAACCGCTCAGCGCTGGAAGCCAAAGCTGCAGGCACAGAATTAACCCCGTCAATGCCAACAGATTCCCTGTCCTTCAGTTCTGCAGCTCCTTGGAAACACCTTGGGTGCTGGGCTCTCCTCTACCCTGAGTCTCCATGGCAGAAATGGCTTTGTAGCTTTTTCAGAGCTTCTCCTTTGACTTCTTCTAACACACTTTGGCTTTAATTCAGTAAAATTCAGACAGGCTGAACTCACTGCACTGCTTAACATCCAACTGTGTCATCAACCATCCTCAGCAAGAATAAACCACATACTTTAGGTGCCTTTTTTTGTTGTTGTTTAGGAAGGAAATTTTTTATATAGAATAGAATCATTAAGGTTGGAAAAGGCCTCCAGGATCATCGAACCCAACCTTTGGCCCAACTAAATCACAGCATCAAGTACCACCCCCAGTCACTTCTTGAACACCTCCAGGGAGAGTTAAAGGGTTCTGTTGAAACGGAAATTCTGGGTTTGTTCTGATCAATTAAATTAATTGGGTCAATTTGTCATCAAGAATGTGCTGGCAATGTCACGAGAATGATGATGTTATAAAAATAACAGTGCGACTATCTATGACGTCATATTATTTGTAACATTTTATATAATTCGGATATAAAGAGAATAATGACTTCTGTATCATGAAAATACTTTAATTAACATCTTCCTGATAGCTCTCATTTGGTCGTCATGGCAATGGTCAGGTTTTAATCTTATTTGTGCCACTACAAAACTCAGAAATTCTTTATCTCTGGTTCTTTTAACGCTGGAGGTACTAAAACCCAAGTGAAAGACAGAAAGTGGGTTATCAGCTCGCCAGAGGCCACATTTCATGGTAACTTTGGAAAGATATTTGTTGGTTCTTTTAGGTGTCAAATGTGATGTTCCACTTAAAACACAAAGTTGCTTTCTGCCCGTTACCGCCGTAAGCGGAAATGAAAAAGTGTTTTTCTATTCCTGTGGTGAGCCAGGACAAACCAAACAGGTCAAGGCATACTGAGGGAGGAGAAAAGTGTGGAAAAGCTCGAGCTGATGATTCAGGGAGGCAGAGCAAGAGGCTGCCTGGGAAAATTCCAGGGCTCTGCTGGGATATGGGCATGACCAGCATGGAGCTGCCTCCTAAAGGGAATTTTCCTGCGTGCACAAGGCTTTATCAGCAATGACCCAGCTGATGGCACACCTCAGCTCTCATCATGAAAGTTTCTTCTTTGGGAAGGGCAGAAAAAGGGAATTTTTAACAAGTTAATGGATGAGGAAAGCAGGAGGAAATACGGGGTGATTTTCAGGCGGCTCCTTCTCATGGAAACACAACAACGGCATCAGGACTGGCAAACGCTGAGCAGCACAAAAACCACAGCATGAGAACAGAAAAAAAAGGGGAAAATATCACCGTAGAGACTTTGAAATAACTCTGCCATAAAAAAATAACTGACAGGAGTCACCAGAGCTGGGAGCCAAAGGCAGATTGCAGAGCAGCAAACGACAGGCCCTGAGCATCAGGAGGGCTGAACCTCGTGGAGAAGCAGATGAAGCCTCAGGGCCTCTTCTGGGTTCATATTCCAGGACAGAAAAACTCACATTGCTTAAAATTTCTCAGTTGAAACACAGTTCTGGGTTTTAAAGGGTGTTTAACAGTTTACACATTGAATTCCAGTTAATTTAAAGAGCTGTTACAACACAGACTGGGCTCTGCAGTCCTCAGGACCACGATATTTTTTTAGCAGCTCAGAGGTTTCCAATGGGCAAGCCAGTCACTTCCAGAGGGAGGGAATGTCTTGTTTCCCCAGGGCTGTGGAGCTGCTCTCACCTGGATCACAGGATCCTGGGACAAGAGGGGAAAGACAGGAAAAATTGGGACGTGAAAGCTTCTGGTCGAGATCAAGACACAAAGATTGCTTGTCAATCACCGTCGTAGGCAGAACAGGTTCAACTTGGGCAAATAATCAATTAAATTAGCTATTCCTTAATAATAACTGTTTAATTGTGCACAAATTAATTATGGTAGTTAGTCTATATAATTTGTTTAATTAATTCATTGTCTAATTATTAATTAATATAGGTTTGGGTAGTAATGAGGACAAAATTAAAGCAGCACCTTCCCCACACCCCTTCAGCAAGGCTCAGCTCCAGCCCCTCCTTCTTTCCTTCTTTTTCTTCATCTTGGTACTCACAGAGCTGTTTTCCTTCCCACTTTCTCCTCTTCCTGCATGGAATTTTTGTGGGAATCTGAACCTGTTAACCCAAAAAAAAAAAAAATACAAACAGTAGGTGTAGGCTGGCAGTGTAAGAGCAAGCTGGGAGGGAATACGGCTCATTTTCCATTTAACTTTTAAATATTCCGGTCAGACACGGAGCTAATTTATATCTGATGGCCGTATACAACTGATATATACAAGAAGACATATGAAATTGCTCATTTATTACTGAGAACCTTCGGGGAAGAAGTAATGAATAAATTAAGCTCGAGCTTTGCTGATGATGTAATTTGGATTTCCTGCTCGCGTGTGCGCCGCGTTGGTGAAAAATGGGCACGGCCATTGGTGGCCCTCAAATTAACCATTTGTTTAATCTGCCCTCCAGCGCCAGCTGGTTATTTTTTCTTTTTTAATTTTCCTGAAGGGGTATTCCTCACCTAGAATACTGCACACAACAAGCAGAAAGGTTGGGATTAAACAAAGGCATGGGGGTCTGGAACAACACAGCTCTCACTGGTATGTGGTGCTTTCAAAAAAGAAGAAAAGTTATGTAACACTGCATATTTTTCTTGGATTAGGGTTGGATCTTTGTTTATGAAAGCTGTGATGGATGACTGCTAATTCTTTGTGTCAGGACAATCAGCAGAAGCATGGTGGAAAACAATTTTAAGGCAGTTGTACTGAGGGTGGGAAACTATAATGGCCAGCTGTCCAGTTTCCAAAATTGTACATCTCACAAATGTACGTCCTTCTATCAGATGAAAAAAACCACACTTTCTGTGCCGGGTGCTGAGCTTAAACTTCATATTTCAGGAAATTTCTACGGCAATGAGGAGGAATCACTCATCCCTGTAGGCAGGAAAAGTGACTAGAAGTGACTAAGCGGGGACTGCAGGGTTACTACAGAGAATTTTGTCTTCCCTTGGTTTAAAATGAAAGAGGGTGGATTTAAATTGGACAGAAGATATTGGTGAGCGTGTGAGAACTTTTGTTCCTTGGCTGGGATCAGTTGCAAAACTCTCATCACACGACAACAATAATTACGATTTTAACTCTCTGTTACGGATTCTTCACAAAACATTGTTGCGGTAACACATTAAATAACTGCCCCCAAAATAATTGAGAGCCGAGAGATATTTCCTCCAAATATAGACAGCCAAGAAGAGCATTTAATTCCATTTGTAAAACCTCTGATCAGCAATTAACGATGGTGTGTTTGGAAAGAATACGCTTAATCACGCTCTTTAAATTTGCATTTTTGCGTTTGCAAATCCTGGAGAATACAGACATTCACTAACGACAATTACTGCCTAAAAGGCAGGTTTTGCATCACAACAAAATTAGCCTGAGAAAAAGGGGAAAATAGTAGAAAAATAATCATAAAAGAAAGCTGAAAAACACAACAGCCTTTCTTCTTGATTTTTTTGGGGAGAAAATATAAATAATTCTAGATATTGCTTCTCTAGGGATTTAATTATTACTGACAGACAGCAGCAAATGAGGGTTGATTTTGGAAAGTGTTCATTGAGAATCCAGGTGGGCATCACGAAATAAGTGAAGCAAAGACCCAAACCGGTAAATTTCTCTGAAAATTAAAATACCACCGTGATAGTGTTACCCACAAATTTGTACTATATGAGGAAATTATTCTTCAGGATGCTAATCATTCCATAACAGCCCAAATTTTAGTTGTTCCTGGGTCAGCTGGGATCTTAAAACCAGGTAAAACCAGACAAAACCAAATAAATAGTTATCTCCTTTTCTAGTTTTTTTTCCTTATGGTATATATAATAGTAGTGCCACTTCTTTCAGCATTCATCTCCTCAAATTTTTATTTTAACACCAAAAATTTCATTATTTGAAGACATAAAGTGTTTGAGTCACTCATTCCCAAGCTTTCTACCTTCGTCCATATTTGTGATAATGACTTGCAATAAAAATCCCTCGTATCAGTAAATTACTGCTATTGAATTAGCAAAGATCACAACCCTTGCACCGAGGGGAAAAAAAAAAACCTCCAGAGATGAGGTGTTGGAATGAAATTCCACAAGTGGCTGAAATGTTCACACAGCTCCGATTTAAACTGGGAAATTAAAAGAGGAAAAAATGGTGTGGTTTTTTTGGTTTAGGTGGGATATTGGGAGGAAATTTTTTCCTGTGAGGGTGGGGATTAATGCTATTTTTATCCCGTGAGATCTTCACTGTTCATAAAACCTTTAGGGTGTTTATTATGCACATTCTATTGTCGGCAGATGAATTTCAGTGTTTGTAATCCCATCTGTTACTCACTTCCCTTGCTTGCTGGGATTATTTCCCAGGAATGAGGACTCTTAGGGTAAATATCCATCCTCAGAGTTTCGATGTCTGCTGGATTTAGACAGCATCTTTTTATCTCTCTGTCACTTCTGCTTTAGAGACTGTAAAGAAATTGGCATTTGCAGAGGTTAAAAGAGCCCCAGTCACAGAAATAAATACAATTTATCGTGCAGAAGGCAGACACAGGTTAGGCTGTCCTACCAAGAAAGGAGTTCACCACCAGAGCACCCAGCAGTGAACTCACGTGCCCTTTGTACATCCTTTGAAGATTCAGACTATTTTTCCCGCTGAGGAACATCCAAAGGAGGTTTTTTTCCTCCAGCTCTGAGTTAGTTTGTGCTGGATGTCGACAAGATATGAAATCCAACGTTAATGCGGAGGTAATGAGTGAGAAATTGCCGTGTTTGCGCTGGTGGATTGCTGCTCATTAGCGCACTCCAAGCACAAATCCCAATCAATCACCGCAGATCCACCAGGGCTGCTCTGCTGATTCCCAAAGGGATTGCTGGGCCCACTGTTCCAGAGGAAAATGTGACATTTCAGTGTTTAAAGGCTGATCAGGAGGTTTCCTGTCAGACCAGGGGCTTAGAGGGGGAGGGTTTTGTTTGTTTTACTCGTTTTTCTGGCAAATTCCTTGTAGGTTTGAAGCTGATATCCAGTTTTGTCTTCATCTTGATAAATTCTTCCCATTTGAACACTCATACAAATTGCAGTTTGTTTGCAACTGTTTCTTCTAAACCCAAACAGTCTGATTCACCATCCTAAGAGAGACATTTAAACCAAAAAAAAACCCCAAAAAAACTCTTTAAAAACCCTTATTTTAAAATATTTATTTGTATTTTTCCCTTGATTTATCCCTGCACTGCTAACATCTTCCTCTTCCAAGGAGCAGATGGCTCGCTGAATTCCACCCCAACGTGGATGCAACTGTGTTTAAAATACCAAACTCATGGCTGACTCACTGTGGACAGATGAAATAACCAAAATCTGGATGTGGGCAGCAGTTTGACAGCTGGGGAGGGGGAAAGAACCTTTTGATGTTGTGGGCAGGTGAGTCAGGAAGGCTGAAACTCTGTTTGAACAGGCTTCCATGGGAGACAATTCTAGCAAGATGCCAAACAGGCAATCAAAGACATCTGGGAATATTCCAGTTAATAAATATTTATGCCAAAAGTAATCTGTTATATTGGGAAAAGTGATGTATTTCCTGCCAGTTTACCATTCCTGAATTTCTCTGTGTGTTACACACACACACCCTTCATTTTCAGTACTATAACTCCCACAATGGGTCTTTTTTTTTTCTTTTATAAGAAGCTAAGTAAAGAGAATTTATTAAATTCCCAGTGTTCCTGTTGATGTACACGCCTAAGTTCACCTCTGTCGAAGTCAAAGCTTCAATTTGATATTTGATTTGATTTGAATTTCGATATTCAGGTATCTTGCTAACAATGGAATATTTCTTTTTGGTTTGAACCCACAAATCCATGCATTCCTGTTTTGATCCGCCGAATTCCTGGAGCTGATTATGCCCACATGACAAATCTTCTGTTTAATTAAACTAGTTCTTACTCACACAGTAGTGACTTTGGGCTGTTTGCATGTGTTTGCAATGTGTTTTTTTCACTCTGCAGCAGTTTTTATGTGGGAGTTGTTGAAGGACCTGCTCAGAGGAAGATGCCCACGAGAGTTCTGAAGAAATGTGGCCATAAAAGCAGGAAAAAGAGATGTAAAAAGCATAAAAACCATCGGTGATTTTTTTTTTTCTGATATTTGGGGGTTTATTTTGTAGGATTTTTTGTGCGTTTTGCCTGAATTTTTGTTTTCTCTCTCTCCCTTTTTTTTCTTTTTTTTTTTTTTTTTTCTTTTTTTCTTCTTTTAACATTAAGCCGGCATTACGAAAAACCTGAAAACGAAGAGTTTTCACTTGCTGGTTATTGAACTCTTTGACAGGAGATGCAATCTGGTGTTTGAGTTATATTTAGCCCTTGCCAGCACTGATGGTCTGCATCACCAGAGCGTGTGATCCCATGCAAGAGCAGCTCACTGGGGGACAGGAGGCAGAGGGTGGAGACTGCAGAACAACTTTGCTCTTTCCTCGAAGGAAAAAAAAAAGCAAATAATCTTCAAAAAAGGCAAATAACGTGACTGCAGACAGCAAAATAAACGAGTGAGGAGGGAAGGAGACAGATGGTTAAGGCGTTTTTAGTACTAATGATGGTGGGAGCTTCTGGAAATGCCACTTGCAGTGTGAATCATCACCTTCTCACACAGATTCGCTTTATTTTGGGGGAAAATAAATAAACCTTCCATCTCATACGGTTTAAATCCAAATAATTGTTGTGTGGGGGTTAATTCATGAGGGCAGTAGACCCTTTTTTACACTCCCATATGTTTGAAATATCCACTGTGAGAGACCAGGACTGATTTTCCTGGAATCTTTGCGGGCATTAATCACCTTTGAAGGTGTGGGCTTCAGGACCCCACGCTGTACAAACACAGCCACCAACTCAAATATTGCTCATGCAAGCATTGCACGGATTTTCTAAGATGTGTGATGTGCAGGAATGAAGAAAACACCACTCAGGCAGTGTGAGAAAGGCTCATATCCCATGGATTGATAACCCAGTGAGAAAAAAGACACTTTGAAACCTCTTTCAACCTAAGGAACATTAGAAATTCAACCCAAGGAGCATTAGAAACCCTGGCACTGTTTTTTACAGGGGGAACCGGGTGTTTATTTCCTCCATTTTAGCTGAATGCCTTTTAAAACTTCGCATTTTACTCAACACATTTTCTCCCAGACGAGAGCACAGAAGGTTTTCCTTAACTGCCAGAATCACAGAGAAAACATGCTCTGTCTATTTTTATTACGTATCAAATACATAGATATTTATATAGACCACAAATCTTTCTCTGGCGTGCATTTGTTTCCATGTAATTTTATTATATATAAAAAAAAATTTTTATATATATAGATAGATAGATATATAGATATATAGATATAGATATAGATATAGATATATAGATAATATATATAACATATAAATTTTTTTATTCTGCATATCCATACCCAGCTCTGGGCCTGTAGTGACAAACCTCCTGGTTTTGGAATGAGGTTTTCTTGAAAGGTCCCTTCCAACCCAAACCACTTTTAGGTGCCGTGATTGCTACACACATTCTGTGTGTACTTACATAAATTCATCCACTGAATGTGATACCGAATATTTGCAATAATTTCAATAAAAAATGAATCCAGGTTTCATTAAGTGTTTCTGTTGCTCCTATTAGAATCGTGTTGTTGCTGCCTGCTCAGAGGAGGTAGGGAATCTGATTTTAGTAAATTGAATGTGGGCATGCTTTCAAGCAATATAGTTATTAAAATCGATATTTCTTTTCTCCATACATTCAGATGGGGGAAAAAAATATGAATTCTTAAAGACAACACCAAAGATAGGAAATACAGAGAGGGGAAAAAAAAAGTCTGGAAACCTTTTGATAGAATGTCTCCAAATCATTTTCATAAAAAAAGATTTGCTAAGTCTAATTTATTAAGCTGTCTGCTTGGATATTCTCAGAGCACCTGAAAAGCTGGGGCTGTTTTGCGAAGATTAAAAGACTCCATTTAATTCTAAAACTCTTTTTCTTTTTTTTCCTCTACCGCGATGCAATCCTTTGAGGAGCGTGGTGTTTCCATTTGATGGCTGCATCAACTCCAGCATCCCAATTCCATCACTGATTGGTTTTGTACAAGGAGAAGCAACTTCTGAGCTAATCACTGTGAGCTCGTTGAGAATTCAGCAATTCCAGGTTGGGCAGCCGGAATTTTCAGTGAATAACGCGTGAGACAGACACTGACGTGTTTTCTCACAGTTCTTCAAGAGAAAACAGGAGTTTCCTTGGTTCCCTGCACTTTCTGAATATCAAGTTCCACCTGGAGATAGACGGAATATCCAGGGTCAATTAATTGATATTAAAGGCAGCCTCAAGCTTTTGGACATTGATCCTGCACTGGCACCTGGAGATGCTGGAATTACCTTCCTTATGGATGATGGGAGTGGTTTTATGGAAGTTAATTCACAGTTGATTCCTGAATATTGGGTAGTTTTAGTGACTCTGAGTAAAGGCATTTTATTGCTATTTTATTTTCTCAGGGATTTTTGGTCGTTGCTGAGCCTGGACTGAAACTGAACTTAGCTCCACACGCAATAACCAAACCTCTTGTCATTCAGTAAGGAAAAAATGCAGTCTTTTTTCCTATGGAAAAAAATAGATTAATAAATTAATTTTTATGAATACGAGGATAAAATTGGAGCTTGGTGAAGATAGAAACCAAACTCTTCTTGGCAGCAGCGAGGGCAGGGTTTTATTCACTGTCTTGATTCTTCTCTCAGCTCATTCCCAGACCTGTTACCAAACATTCACAGAAGATGAAATCTGGTGGCCTGACAGTATTTGGAGTCATAGAAACCCTTGGGAATTTTTCAAATCCAGAGTTAAAAGCATCTTCTACTAAATCTCAGCAACATGGCAATAATAGGAAGTGATATTCTGCACAGAGAGAATCCTCTGAGGCAAAAGGAGCTTTTTAGAAAGTTAAGGTTACCCACTTTGCAGGTAGTCCTTTCTTTTCTGGAGAAATATTGGAGACAGTCCTTCCTTTTCTGGAGAAATATTGGAGGGAGTCCTTCCTCTTCTGAAGTCCTTCCTTTTCTGGAGAAATATTGGAATGGGGCAAAACATTTGCCAGGAAGGCAAAAAAAGATCCAGCAAGCCAACTTCCCAGGAATTCCCCACGTAAATCCCTCCTTAAAAAGTTCAAAAGCAACATTCCTCCCTTTGGGGAAAGCTTTAAAATATCCCCAGAGCTGTCCCCACAGTCCCTGCATGGTCAATGCTCCAACGCTCAGAGCTGTGGCGAGCAATGACAACAAAAAAGAAGCAGCAAGCCTTTATAGATGGGGGGCTTTTTTGACATGAAGCAAATTCAATTCAACGCTGAGAAATTCGTGGTGTAGGAGCCTGGCTGCCAATAGAATAACAAATAGAAAAAGAATTAAGTGCACCAGCCCGAGAGGGCTGAAAATCATCTTAGCATGTCCAGACACGCAAAAGCTTCCCAACCCCTGTGCCCTCCTCTTGCTGTGTCTAGAGCCAATCCTTTTTTGATTTTTATTTGGCTTTGTTCTCCTAAAAAAGCCTTGGAGTTTGTTTGTTTGTTTGTTTGTTTGTTTGTTTGTTTGTTCCCTGTTTCCCTTTCAGGACTGGGTGAGCACAATGCAGGCTCTGGCTCAGCTGTAGCTGGGAGCTGAGTTATGGGATCCCAAAATACCAAATTTGGGGTGGAAGGGACCTTAAATCCCATCCAGTGCCACCCCTGCCTGCAGGCACACCTTCCACCAGCCCAGGCTGCTCCAAGATTTGTCCAACCTCGACTTGGACACTTCTCAGCAACAGCCACAGTTTATATTAACATTAAAATTATATCAAAGCAGAGGGGTTTTTGTGGGTTTGTGACACTTTCGCTTTGTTTTCATCTCTATATTGTGTATAATTACAAAACTGAGATACTCATTGAAATAAAGCATGCCAAAAGGATGTTTCTGTAAGTTGTGGGGTTTTACAACTTAAATTCTATATTGGATTTGTGGACTGTAGAACTACAGAACTGGAATTCTATACTGGGATTTTCGGCTACACATAAAATACACCACTAAAAACCGCTTTGCTCTTGGGTAAACCAGTGTAAGACTAATTAATTTTAATAACCTCAAAATGGTGTGGGTTTTGTTCTTTTCATTTGCTTTTTTCTCCTTTTTAAAAAATTTTTCCTTCTTTCGTAAGGCAGTAAAATTCTATTTTTTTTTTTCAGCTTTCTTATTATATACATATACACACAAATAGCATTGCAGCTGAAGAGCCTTCAGCTTTCTGCAAGTTAATCAATAACTGTGCCACAGAGAAATCTTAGAAATCTGGACTACTTCTACTATTATATCAACAAGCATATGCTGTTTACTAAGTCTAACTGCAAGCTGATTTTAAAAGACAGGGTAAAAGCCACCCAACACAGCATCTGTTTATCAGTAGATTTATCATTTTCCCATTTTGTTTCCTGTGTCTTCCCCACCGCCTAATTTGTATGTGTCTGAATCCAGAAAATCTGCAGATTTTCCGTTGAAAGCGAGTTACAGAGCAATATACAGCGAGGTGAGTTGTTCTCCTTAGGAGGTGGCACAAAACCACTCATCATTCCCCTGATTCCAACATTTTAAAAGTCCACATCTCCATTCCAAAGTCGTGTTCGCCTTTCCTTATCCCCTATTTCCCTAGAACTGTACAGATGCATTAAGTGCGCTGATAAAGTCTGGTCTGAAAACGAAGATTAAAGAAAATACAGAGAAAACGCAGTTCTGTGTCTTTTGTCATTAATAACCCTATGAAACACTGAGAAAAGCATTTTCTCAATTGTACATATAATTTTCCTGTTTCCACCGTGTGTATTATTTTTGTTCTGGGAATTTAGGTCCCTATCCTAAAAGTTACAAACAACCAAACCTGGCACCCACATCGTGTTACAAAATGGAATTATTCAGATAATCAGGAAAAACCTACAGAAAGCACTTTTCTAATGTTGTGCTTAGTTTAAATCAGTAAAATTAGAAAGACAAAACCAGTAAACAATTTAAAAGTTACTTAAAAATTGTTTAATCTTATAGGTGCTACTCAATCAGTAACTGGTGGCTGTTGTGTAAATCATTTTTCTTTTGATAATCACAGCAATTGTTTCCTAAAATGTCCAATGATGGAATTATCATTTTACTAGAAAAATGTACATATGTAGAAGACTACCAGTTTTCGTAGTCTTACTAAATATGAACTGACATAACACAAAATTCATCACTATATTCCCGTGTTTGTCTGAGAAAATTCGTATTATGCATAGTTATAAATATCCATAATTGCATTTTCATTTCCATTTAGGCACATAAAAGACTTTTGCCATCCAGGAGAGGTATTGTGAGCTGATAATGGAAACAATCTGATGTTTATTGAGAGATGGCAATCAGGAGGTGTGCAAAAACAAGCCCCTCTTTGAATATGCATGAGGGTGGCTCGAGCATCAGAAATTATCTCTTCAGCTGTAAAAGTTTAATTATGGGAAGAGTCGTTCAGTCAACCACAGACACGTCGGTAAAAAAAAATCCCGTGAGAGTTGCGATTTTCAGTGAGACAAATTGTTTTGCTTTGTCCATGCTCACAAAGAAATGTGGAAGTGCAAGACCTCTCCAAAAGCTCCCTCTGTCTACGTAAAATGTGGGAACGTGTGGATGTGGAAAGAGCTTTGTAAGCGCAGTTTCTCCAAAAGCCACTCAGTGAAAATTCCACTCGCTAATCCAATGGCTTCAATCATTCCCGAGTGAAAAAAAACTTCAGGAAGACAACCTAATTAAATTTAATTAAGGAAGAGGAAGCCTGGGGCTTATCTGGCTCCTGGTAAACGTTGTCTTGAGACCTGATGTGTCAATGCCACGCGTTGATGCCGGCTTCTGATAGGATTTTATTGTATCTCCAAGTGCTTCCAGATAGCTCACCGACATCAAAGCCTCTTTTCCTTCGGGGGAAGCAATCTTTGTAATTGGAAGCACTTTCAGAGTAATCACCCCAGCACAACATCTCCAGAGCATCCAACGGTTGTGTTCTTCCACCTGAGTGCATGGCCCACTTTGCAGACTCAGGAATGTCTTGGAGGCCTTTCCACAGCTCCTCAAACTAAGTGAAATCGTATTCTAGGAAAGAATAGAGAGTTCTGGAGAATTCACAGCAAAAATGGGAAATATATACAGATTCATTTACCAGAAAAATTATCCAAGGATCTGTAAAGAATCTGCTTTAGATATTTCGATGTCATCGACTACCTCTGCTTTCTAAACCGGCTGATTTCTGAGTGGGAGAATTCCTAAACATGGACCAACACTTGGGAATCCTTTTGACAGCCACGCACTCCTCAGATATTCTCCTGTGGATGATTTCTAGCAAGTGCTGGAGGTGTTGGACTCTGCACAGCTCGAGTGTGTACAACAAGCAGCTCAGGGAGACCTGCAAACAATGAATTATGGCATTCCAACCTCACTGCGGTGGGGCCATAAATCAAGAGCCGTGGATCCTGCTGAACCAGCAACGTCCTCAACCTTGCTGAATTCCTGATGTGTAAATATGAAGACTTAACAACGCGGCCTCAGAACAAATTTCAGGGTCAAACGTAACACCAGAATTATTCAGCGAGGAGGCAATTTTCTATTTCCAACCAGCGGTGCCACAAATGAGGCGCTGCTACCCGGCGGGCAGCGGGCCAAACAAAATCAATCCTGCTTTAAGCACCAAACGTTAGCAGCCACTCCACACTCAACATCTCCTAAGTATCTTTGCAGAGAGGAGGCAGATTTATCTAAGTCACCAGGAGCTGTTTGATGCACCTATCATATTTGGGTGTCATCAGCATAAAGGCAGTAATTAAGGTCGTGCTCATAGAAGCGACGACCCCGCCGGGAGCACGCGCCGTGCGCGTTCAACAGGATTGTCCTGCCTGGGATTTCCAGCCCTAGTCGCCACCCTAAGCATTGTGACCCAGAATATGAGGAAATAAAGACAAAAATAACGAGCAAAATTAGCCAAAAATTTTTTTTTTCTCGTAAAAAATTTCTTTCTTATTTCTATAAAAATAAGCCTCACGGAGCAGGCGGTTGTTGTTCAATCTTATCGCGGGTCCAAGGAAACCTGGTGGTTTGTGACGTCAGGTGTTCAAATTTATTTTGTGTTTTTTTTATTATTTTTCACGTTTATTTTACTATCTGCCAAATAGTTGTGCGCACGAGAAATACTGAAATCCTGCTCCCCGTTCATGTTGGATCAATCAAAACTCCCAATAACTGCATGGAGTGAGGGAAAATTTAGAAAAGGAAGCACAGAGTATCAGGATTTACAAACTGCTTGTTTTGCAGCTCTTCTTGATTATTACCATCTAATTAGTTATCCACTAAATAAAAGGGTGGATTAAAGAGATATTTCTCCTCTCAGGAGTAAAAAAGGTCTGTTCAGAACTTTGAATTTGACTTGCATTGACCTGTTGAAATTTGTTTCAGGCTTTCCTACAAACAATTGCTTCGTATCTCAGTGGTATGGGCAATTCAGCATTTGTCCACATGTCCCCAACCTTTAAAATGTGACGAAAAAAATTTAAAACAAATTTGGAGGAAGGGATTAATTTATTCTACTCCCTTTTTAGGTTACTGGTGGGTTTTTGGTTTTGCTGGAATTTGCATTCTTTTAATTAATTGCACTGGGAGCTGTGCAGAGGAGAGGGGATTTGGGGAAAAGCTCATAAACAAGCAAGTGAAGCAGAAGGCTCAACTTGAAATACAGCATTAAACTTCTGAGTTCTGTTTCCTTTTCTGCGAGCAATGTAATGTGTATTTAATGTATTCATCACTCACTTTAACCTTTCTATATTCACATGAAGGAAAAATGTGAATTTATTTAGTCTGACAGCTTTTTTAGTTTTATATAAATTTTAAAAAAATGTATTTTTAAATTTTCTCTGCAGCTGAGCCGAAATGCTCTTCCTGAATACTCTTTCCTTCTTCATGGTGTCTAGACATGAATCTGATAAAAAACAAGATAAAATAGGAGCTTGTTTTGCACAGAATACAAAATTCATCAGATTTTTCACAGTTTTTTAAAATATTTTTCACTGCTGCTGTGCCTGTTTATTTGAGAAACCTGACAGTTCTTTAAAACTGTGTTATATATACACCACGAGATAGCTCAGAAAGAAAGAAGAAAACAAAAAAAGAGGAAGAAAAACAAAAGACAGAATGTAATGGTGTTGAATCAAAATTTTTAAAAATTAAATAGAAGCAGGATGGTGCCTTCAACTGTCCTAAAGCCATGGAAATATCATTATTTAATATTCTGGAGCCTCTTCTTTTTTCCCAGATAAAAGTAACAGGAATCCTTTTCCTTTTTTCCTTTTTTTCCTTTTTTCCTTTTTGCCTTTTTTCCTTTTTTCCTTTTATCCTTTTTTTCTTTTATCCTTTTTTCTTTTTTGCTTTTATCCTTTTTTCTTTTTTGCTTTTATCCTTTTTTCTTTTTTGCTTTTATCCTTTTCCTTTTTTTTTCCTTTTTTCCTTTTCCTTTTTTCCTTCTCCTTTTTCTTTTCTCCTTCTCCTTTTCCTTTTCCTTTTTGCCTTTTATCCTTTTCCTTTTCTTTTTTTCCTTTTTTCCTCTTCCTTTTTTCTTTTCCTTTTCCTTTTTTCCTTCTTATTTTCCTTTTTTCCTCTTCCTTTTTTCTTTTCCTTTTCCTTTTTTCCTTCTTCTTTTCCTTTTTTCCTTTTCCCTTTTTCCTTCTCCTTTTCCTTTTTGTTTTCCTTTTTTCTTTCTCCTTTTCCTTTTCCTTTTCCTTTTCCTTTTTTCCTTCTCCTTTTCCTTTTTTCCTTCTCCTTGTGAAAATCTGAGATTTTTATTCCAATGAGAACTTTAACCATGCTTATTAATCCAAATCTATGGAAGAAGTATTGCAGCTCTCAACCTTTAAAAATACAAGGCCAGGAATGGAGTTTCTGACCCCTTTGGCTCCAACATAATGAACTTGCCAAGCCTTCCATAGTCCTTGTCCTTCTCTTAAATGTAGTGCAGGGTAGAATCGATGGTTCAAACCTCTTTGCTCACACAGAAGGTGTTTACACCAAATATATCAGATTTTTCCGCGTATTTACAAAGTCACAATTCAGCTCTTCGCAATCCTCTCTCCAAAAACCAGGTACTTGGCTGGGTTTCATTTAAAAAACCTAGCAACTCCTGCCAAAGTTGAAGCCTGAGGAAACGCATCTCTTGCTGTTTTCTAGAAATTAATCTTCACTTTCAAGCCCAGTGTTAGTAACCTTGTATGTATTTATATAAATATTTGTTGAGTCAGGCTCACTTAAGCTATTTCCTCATGTATTTCTCTCATAAATCCTCATTTGCTCTGGTGTACTGTAGGAGAATAAAGATGAAGTGAAAATGTACTTTGTCCTCGGAGCGTTCAGACAGTTTTCTGTGAGGGTTATGAATAATTCCCTGATATTCACATTACATTGAATTTAACTAAATTTATTCCAGGCATGGAAAGTTTATGCCGCTGTTTCTCAAATTTAACACGAAAATACTTCACAATTATTAGAAATTTGATAACACTTTAGCAGTAATAAGCTTATTTTATTGGATGTAGGGGATAGTTTTTTTTTTCTCTAAACAGAGACTGTGTTCTCTTCTTGAAGGCAGTGTTTAGTAAAATCATTTTGTGTAAAAAATGCTGCCCAAACTGGACCTTCTTAGCAGTTATGGGTACTGTTGACATATTCATTTTGACTTTTATTTCCCTGTCAAACCCTGACCCCACCTGCACAAATCTTGCTCACAAATGCACCTCGTGTTCCACAGGAACACAAAAATAGTCACCAGCTTAATTGCTGCCAGAGAACTATAATTCAATCTTCATCCTCTGGTACACTTAATGGGTTTAATGTCCACTACTTAAAAAAAATAAATATTTATCAACAAGACAAAGTGTCAGTGGCTCGACGTCCATTTTCAGTAATGGGAAGGATAATAATTTTCAAATGGGTTCCTAATTATGAATTCTGCCCAAAACACATCCTGTTTAATAAGGTAAATGGACAAACCCTGTCCTTGTGCACGATTTCAGAGCAATAGGACAGAAGCTGGCTGACGTGGTAATGAAAACAGAGAAGTTTTCAGTGCACCCTTCTGTTTTGAGTTATTTATAATGTGAGACTCTGCTTTTTATAGCTTTTTATAGCCCCCTTCCTGGAGAAAAAAATCTCATCTAGGACAAGTGCAAACTCTTCAGCAGTGAAGATATCTGAGACCTCAGCTGGGATAAAGCATCAGGTTAGAGGCAGAAAGGTGAACTGTACTCAAGGAGGAGGAGATGGAGAAATTTAAATATCTTCCACATATTAAAGTTATTTTTGAGGACCATCTAAAACACTGAACAGCCTCATGCATTCTTTTAGCCATTAATCATCCCAGGAGCACCTTCAGGTTCAACTTTGGCATTAAATTTCCTCGAGTAGCTTTTATTTGTGACCTGAATTAACACCTAGCAGTTGTCTCATTACGGAGTTTGCCATATATCAAAGTTTCTCCGCAGATTGTTGAAAGTTCAGCCTGGCATCTGCTTTACCTGGTGTTCCACTGATTTACGTTGGAAGTTTCGCAATAACAAGAATTTCTCAGACAAGAAGTTGGTGCTAAGTCTGGCAGCTTCTAGAAACTTTGGTTTGCTAACAACATAAGCAGTATGTGTTGCCACATTCCGTTTTTAATGCTGTTTTAGTGGTTGATTTGGAAAAGTCGCAGGAGTAAGAGTATTTTGAAAGTAGTTTTGAAAGCATAAAATTAATAAAAAAGTAGAACTCAGAATCAACAACTGACATTTTACTACAGTTTTACATGTTCTCTGAGTGAGCAGAGACACTTTTTTTTAAACTCTCTTTTTTTTTTTTTTTTAATAAGCTTTTCCAAATTTCCAACGGGTTTGGAGCTGGAACAGGGAAACATCCTGGTTTACTTTTAGGTTGTCTGTGGTTAATGAAGTAAATACGCTTTTATGAAATTCGTTTGTGTGTGTTCTTCCTTCAGATCCATAAATAACATTTAAACTGTGGATATTAATTAAAGGAAGTAACAGAAGTGTCAGGGCAAGGGCAGAGGAGAGCCACACAGAGGTCAGAGGACTAGAATGCCTTTTTCATTTTTAGGAAATCTGAGAGAATTGAGGTTCTGGAGCTTGGAGAATTAAAGGCTGCCGTGGGATTTTATTGCAGCCTTTTGATGTGCAAAGAGGCTTTAAGAAAGGTGGGGAAAGGTTT
>VZSR01002395.1:4404502-4435096 GCA_013398615.1 Brachypodius melanocephalos | reverse complement strand
TTATCTATTATCTATTAATACTGATTTATATTAAATCAAGCATTATATATATAGATATATTTTAAAATAACTGAAAAACATAATTAATCAGAGTGCAAATTTTACAGTATCACAGAATGGTTTGGGAAAACTTTAGGATGTTTCCAGGCAGTAGAGATGGAGCCCTGAGGAACACCTCAGAGCCCTGAGCAAACACGGGGTGAGTGCAAGCAGCTCTTGTCACTGATTCCCTTAATCAGAGCAGATGGCCACTGCCATTACCTCATTACTGCTAATTAAGGGATGGAGGAGAGCTTGTCTTGCCACAAATTGAAAGTAATGAGCGTGAGTAAGGTGGTGGATATGCATCATGCCATGATTCATGTAGTGATGTAGAATAAAATCAGAATACGTGGAATATAGAAAAGAAACCCCGAAGCTTTTTAATTCACGGATTTTCTCTTCTTACGCGGGCAGGGCCAAAAAAAAGCCAACTTGTGTTAGAATCAAGAGCTCCTTTATTCATTTTCAGAGCTGAGGGACCTAACCCAGATCTCTCACACACCCTCTTCCTTGTGTACAAAAAAAAAAACCCACTGCCTGTGCTTTGCTTCCCTGTCCTTATTGATGTTTAATGATAATGCAGTACATCACTGAGCTCTCCTAATGTTGTTTTTTTTTTTTTCCTATACATCCCACTTGTTCAGCCAATTGATTCCTTAGCAGCTTTTATCTCCTCAATCCCAGATGCCAGCTGATCTATAAAAGCCAGGGATTGGAAAGTGGCCGCGTTTTCACGGGCTGCAATAAATTAGCTGTGAGCAACTCATTTAGTGCAGGGAAATGTAAATGCAGCAGCAACGCCCTGAACTGCTTGATTTAATATAAATCAGTATTAATAGATAATAGATAATAGATAATATTATATTATTATGTATATAATATATAATAAATAACATTATATTATTATATATATGTTGGCCACTGAAACCAGGGGGAAGATTTTTATTGACTGGGACAAGCTTTGGAGCATAGGGGGAAAAAAAGGGCAGGACTGAGCTAGAAAAAAAAAAAAGGAACCAGCCAATAAATTTATTTATAATTCCTTTTCTCTTAGCTTAAACGCAGGTTCAACCTCTCTATTTCTGCTCGTATTTTTAAGTAATGATAATTCCTACAAAAGGCCCAAAGAAATGAAAATTCTGTCTGAAATTTAGAAGTCTTACTGAGAAATGTATTTCAGACACTACAAAAAATATTCAAAAATACTACAGTTTATTAAAAAAAAAAAGAAAACAAACAAATAAACCATCCTTCTCAGCTCTACTTGATAGCTGCCACAAAGTGATGTTTGAAATCTTTGTCAGGGTAAATTGAATTTGCCAGTGTAATTTGTAAATTTAATTCTTCTCCTGAAAAAAAAAAAAAAGCGGAACTGCGCAGCTCGGCTCCAGGCATTTCTCAATAAATACACAGGATAAAAAAAGCTCAGGTGAATATCTGAAGAATTTCAGTGCAGGTGGCAAAAAAACCCCCTAATCCTGACAAAAAAAAAAAAAAAAAAAAAAAAATTGATTTTCTGCTTAAGATGTTTTCTGAGTAGGCAGAAATAAAGGAGTCAAGGGGCAAAACCAGTTGGTTTTACTGGTAAACATATTCTAGCTCTGTAGATTTTTCTCCCAGCCCACATATTTATTCAGTGTTTGCCAGAGGGGGAATGTGTTTTTATCCCTCTTTGTATTTATCAGCAATTAAATTTAATTTAATCGTAAAAGGACAGTTTTACTACTGACTACCAGAGATAACTTTTGTTTTTTGAAAACTGTCGTCTTCAAGGGAGACAAAAAGTTCATTTATTTTCCAAAGCACACGTCACACATGGATGAGAAGTCAACAAGACCTCCCTAGGGATTCTTTCAAATTGTCCATTTTATGCTAAAAAAGTTCGAAGAGGTTTTACAGAAGGAATCCTGAGAGATGGGAGTTTGGAACCCTCGGGTAAAAACATCACTGGGGTTCCAGAGGTTTCATACCCAAAACCATTTGGGAAGATAACTCATCATTATCCTCTGGCATTGCAGCTCAAAGGCTGTGTTTTGCAAGGATCTGAGGGTTTAGGAGAAAAGGTGAAAATATGTCTATTTTTAGGGATTGATGCAGACAACTGGAAAGAAAACCCAAAAAAACCCCTCACAAGAACCCAGCCAAAAAGTTCTAATAATTTTTCTTTTTTTTTTTTTTTTTTTTTTTTTTTTTTTTTTTTGGGGGAGGGTCGTGATTCTGCCTTGTTCCTTTCCTCCTGCTGACCTGCTGTCATGGCAGAAGAATTCCTCAGGTCAAAAAACATCACTTTGGGCTCTCAGTGACACTGGAATTGCTTCGTGTTCCAGCAATTCCACCTTTTGATATTGTGCTAATCCAAAGCTCTCTCATCAGTCTGGCGTCCCTGCCTTGCTGGAACGATGTCAGGGGACATCTCTCTCGTTCTCAACACCTCCAGAGCACTGAAATGTGCCAAGGCAGATGTTCCCAAGGCATCTTAAGGGAAGAAAAATGATAGAGGAGGCTTGCAGTGGCAAAATCCCAAGGGAGTTTTATTTGTCAGCTTTGAAGGAAGACAAAATCGTGGAGTAACAATATCTGCAAGAGCCCAAATCAAGAGATATTAGCCCCAAGTTAAAAAAAACAACCCAACTTTGCTATCCTTTTGAAAAAATCTTCAAGCTGGCTTGCAAGTTTTGGGACAGGGTAGTTCAAAAAAACCACATTTTTTTGAGGAGGAAAGAATACTGAGAATACTGAGAATACTGAGGATACTGAGGATACTGAGAATACTGAGAATACTCAGTTCCTGCTTTTTGTCAGAATTCATGGCATCATTGGATGGTTTGAGTTGGAAGGTATCTTAAGGATTCTCCACCACCTTTGGGTTTCAGGCAGTTTGTAGAATTCATTCACTTTTTCTGGACAGCTCCTAAGTATTCAGCTGCAAGCAGCAACTCCCTCATGGCTTCAGCATATTGATTTTTATATTTATGCCACAGATCCTGCTCAGTTCAAAGAGAATTTTCCCCCATTAGACTGTAAATTATTGATATGGCTATTGATTTTGTTTAATGTTTTGGGTTTTTTTTTTTTCCTGAATTTGTTTTCTTTATCATTAACTTAATGTAACAGTGGGAACAACATATTGTGACTGTCATAAAAGGTTACTCAGGGGAAAATACAGTTCTTCCAAATCTTTTCAGAAGTCTCATTGCATGTGTGCTTCTCTCTCTGTTGCAGAAGTTGGATGGGAACATAAGCACATATTTTATTCTTTAAGTGTTACAAAAACAAAACCAAACCAAAACAGTGAAAAGATAAACAGAAGAAAAAAAAAAAAAAAAAAAGCCAACCAACAAAAACCAAAAAAACCCAACATACACAAAAAACCCCCCACAAAAATCCAAAAACCAAACCAAAACAAAGGAAGAAGAAGCTGCTGCTCTGGATGGCAATTTTATCCAAACAGAATCCACATGATCGTCTTTGACTTCAGAATGCTTAAAAACACCCAACAAACAAACAAACAAAGCCTGCCGTGCTTTAATTGCGTTTTAAACTATAAATTGCTTCATTTTCCGCTCACCTCTAGCAGCAACAAATCTAATTCTGTACCAACAAAAGAGGATGGTTCGTGTAATGTGCTCAGAAATGCTCTCCTCCAAACGAAATGTTCCAAGAAAAATGGCCAATGGCACAGGGTCATGATTCCAAAGAGATCCAGGTTCTCTCCTCACCTTTTCCTGCTTTTCCTTCTTCTCCAAGAAGCCCCGTGATCTCTTGCTGTGGACTCGCTCTGAGTAATCTTCATTCAATGGGTTCATTTGTCTTTCCAGCCTAAACAATGAAAAAAATTCCATGTCCAAGCCCAGTGCTTTGTTATCCAACGGCATTGGCTGGACACTGATCAAGAACTCAACACCAGATGTATCCCAACATCCTTCTGTGGCCGAATTTAATCTGTTTGCAACGTATGTGAAAGTTTATTCTTTTTGTAATGGAACGGGAAAAAAAGCTTTTACATTTTTACGCGATCTTCCCGCGTTTGAGTCCACACCAGGAAACTCAGATTTTCTCAGTTGCTGTTAAAATCAGGAGTCAGGATTTCTGGAGGTTTGTATTTTAGAACAGGTTTGTGCACAGCTGAGGATGGATTGTGCAGATATTTTGGACGAGTTGCTCTTGTGAGGTTTGTAAGTCAGGCCAACAAGGAATGACCCGCAACGGAGGAGCAAGAATTCCTCCTTCTCCGAAGAATCCAAGAGCCAAACAACCCAGAGGCCTCGAAACAGGGACCTCAAAACACTCAAGCTGAAAAATCTTGGCACAAATTCAGAATGCAGCTTTATTTCACAATATATTCCTGAATAAAAGTGCTGAGCTTCGAAGAGACAATTTTTAAAAAATTCTCTATAATCATCAGATGCGTTCCATTTTCAGATTTGCTGTGTTTTCTGCCCTTTTTATTTTCATGTTTGAGACTGCAGCAAAGGAATGCTTTTCTCTGCGTTTTGTTTTGAGCTCCCTTTTCCTTTTCCCCTTGGCCTGACACGGTGCTTTGCTGTGGAGTGACTTTTCTTGCTTACTCACTCTTCTTCTCCAAACTCCCACTGCTCTTGCTTTGGTTACAAACCTAAGGATATACTCCCAAAAATTCCTGCTGCTCTGGGTTGGGTCATGATTTTGCTCTAAAATTCACAGTTCTTGGATTTGGCAGCGTGGAAGTGCAAATATTCCAGGTATCGATTAGCTTCTCGTAGCTGTAGGGCAAAATAAAAGGGGGAATAAAAGGAAAATGGAAGTGATTCTAGGCAGAAACGTGCATTTTTTAATAAGGAACTATGGTGAGGCAAGGGCCAGTTTAATTTTTAAAAAATGGTAGAGGCAATGGTTTAAAAATAGAAATTAATAAGGCGAAGTTACAGAATATTACTTCACAGGTGTTTCTTGGGATTAAAAAAGGTCACCTTGTTATACAGATTTAGTATCAGTTTATATAACTGCACAGGGAATTATGCACTAGAAAAGTGGCCCTGTGGCAAATGAGTTTATATTTATAGAAAAAAAAGGTATAAACATGTTTACAGTCAAGTCTACTTTTTTACATTAAAAAAAAAAAAGAAAAATCCATTCCAGGTCTCCATTCTGAGAAAAATATGTTTCTGGGTCTCTAATTCCTGTTGCAGTTTTACAGCTCAAATAAAAGAGACCATTTCAGTGACTCTTGATATTTTTTTAGAACATGGCCACAGCGAGAGCTGGTTCACAGCCAAGGAAGAGGAAAGTGGAGAATCATTCCAAACACAATTCAGAATCACTGCCACGACTGCAGAACAGAGGAGAAAAAAATTTAGAAAACCTCTTTTTTTGGGTTGTGTCAGCATCAATTTAAATCGACACTGCAAAAGCTGAGGAGCCATCTGGAAGATGGAAAAATGAGTGTCAGCAGCCCCTTTGGACTGGACAGGAGCAGGAGGTGCCTGGCTGATCATGACACACCCATTGCAAGCCCTTTTTAGGAAAAAATTCGACTTTTTTGATTTTTTTTTATTTTCTTGATATCCTCTCCGTGTGGAGGGACAGCTACTCGATGATATCCTTGTGATGAGATGGGAAAGAGGAGTAAAAACGTTGTTTCCCCTGGCAACAGGCAGAGACGGCCACGGCTGATTCCCACAGAAAACACGAAATGAGAGCAGCCCCCAGCACAAGCACATTTTGCTGAGTGTACAAACAAGCCCTGCTTATAACCAGCAGGTCACTGATGAATGGAGGAACTTGGTTTTGCTTACAACTCATAATTAACGTTTTTATCATCTCCCATCAGCACTCAGAGGCGCTATCGGGGGCGTTTAAATGATGGAGTTGGTTCGTCGCAGTCCCTGCAGCCACAAACCGTTTTAATTGTTGGAGAGATGATTGATGTGCAAAGGAACTCAGAGCAGCAAACTATTGCACCTGAAACATCTCCATCTCATCTATCACCCCACGCACAAAAGCTCACCAGATTAGCCTTGTTTAAATATTATTTGCATTTAAATTGCGGGGTGGGTTATGGACTGTGTATTTTATGAACGAGGCTAAACGCTAAAGGCAGCAGTTAGATATTCCTCAGGTGCACTTTGAAGGCAGAGTCAAGGACATGAGAAGAAAAATCTCATTTCTGCAAAGTCAGGGGCTGGGAGATGGGGCAGGAATGCACCGAATTGTGTTCTGGACTGGCAGCAAAGGGAAACGTTCCTTGTTCCGAGGACTGCCTTTGCAAACACATCTTCATTCAAGTCTTGTGCAGCCTTAATAGATTTTTTTTTTTTTAACACACAGAATTGTTCTGTTCTTTTGCAGCTAACTTCAAAATGCTGATAGGCTGCTACCAAGTCACTTCCATCCAGAGCTTCAGTAATGAATCCTTTAACTGTATATATTGATGCTAAATACCATTGTGAGGAAGCCCAATTATATTTTTTTCCATGCTCACTGGGAAGAAGTGCAGTAGGTCGCTCATTCTGAATAACAAATCAGCTTCTTAGCCTTCCCCAGAAATAATTCATTATTCAAAAAAAATTCCACTTTTTATTTTCATTTTTTTTCCTAAAGGTTGTTGTAAGTTTTATAAAAGCACGCTTTTCTTCTCCAGGGCCTTTCTCAATTCAGTGCCAAGTGCCTAAAAACGTGCATTACCCTTGCAAAAGAAAATAATTTCCATGCGAAAAGGTTATAAAATGAAAAATAGAATTTAAATTTCTCTGTGTGGGTTAAAATCTGTGGGGTTTCACTTTGTTGTGCTAACAAAGGACAATGTATCATAAAATGACTCTCAAAATTTGTTAGGGAACGCTCTTGGAAGAATGATAGCATCAAACACCCCCCTTCGGAATCAGGTCTGCTAATTCAGAGTTTTATTGATGAGATCCTGGAAAACCCTGGCTGACAAAGAATCTGGTCCTTGTCCAGAAAATAATGAAAGAAGGGAGTATCTATGGGGGGGAAAAAAGTGCCTACTGGCAAAGGTGATTATTGAGAGACTTCATCAAAAGAACGAAGCTGTGTCACTGCAGCAGGAACAGAGCTTGGGAAATCGCTCACGGTGAAGGAAGAGCTCATTTGAGAAAGATGAGATCTTTTTTTCCATGAAGTTGGAGAATCGCTTATTGGAAATGCTCAGCTGCAAAAGTGCCATAACTCACAAGCAGCTCAGGGGAGGTTCCTGCGCTCTGTCAGACACTGAGGGTTTGTGGTGTGTGAGGCAGAGGGTTTGTGATGGGTTTGCTCGGGCCATGGGGTGCTGCATCCAGGGTGTTCAGAGAAAAGGAGACCCAGAGGTGACCTTATCACTCTGCACAATCCCTGAAAGGTGCCTGCGCTCAGCTGGGGTTGGGCTCCTTGTCCAGGGAGCACTGACAGAATGAGAGGACACAGTCTGAAGCTGAACTTACATTCCAAGGGAAATATAGGTTGGATACCAGGAAAAAATTTTTATAGAAAGGGTGATAAATTACTGGAGTGGTCTGCCTGACGGAGTCACCATCCCTGGGTGTGTTTAAGAAGAGACTGGATGTGGCACTGGGTGCTGGGGTTTAGCTGAGGTTAGGGTTGGGTTGGACTTGATGGTCTTGGAGGTCTCTTCCAACCTGGAAATTCTGTGATTCTGTGATTTTGTGATTGATTGTGATTCTGTGATTCTGTGATCCAGTGATTCTGTGATTTTGTGATTCTGTGATTCTGTGACTCCGTGATTCTGCGATTGTTCGTGATTCTGTGATTCTGTGATCCTGTGATCCTGTGATCCTGTGACTCATCCTGTGATCCTATGATCCATTCTGTGATCTGCTCACAGCCCCCAAGTCAAACTGCTAAACCAAGAAATGAAGAACAGCCTCAATGTCACCTCCCTGTGCAACAGGCACAGCAGCTCCAGGGCACTGTGGCATAATTAACAGGGAAAAAATTCCATGGTCTCCTATTTTTCCCTTGTCATTCCTCTATCTGTCACCTCCCAATTTATTTGGGATCTGAGCCTCTCACTCTCCCTACACCTGATGCTGGTGAGTTTGCAGTCCCTGCTGGAATGAATTCTAACCACTCTCAGCAGTGAGGATGTGAGGAAGAGCCCAGGGCTGGGCTGAAGACACGCTGAGGGACTGAGGGAATCAACATTCCCACACCTGGGGTTGTTCTCCCCAGCTCCTTCCTGATCTCCCTTCCCTCCGAGCCCATCCCACCCCCTTGGGCAGCTCAGAATCCCAAACAGAACATCTGGAGCAGGCTCTGCTCCCCGGAGCTGCACACACCAAAGTTGGCACGATCCAGCTGCTGTGATCTGTGATTTCACCTCTGTGTTCACAGAGGACGGGGGGAACGCTTTGAGCAACACGTGTGAAACGTTTGTGTAACTGTTGAGGCTCAGTAAATGATTATTAATCCTGGTAGTAGCTCCAGAAAAGTGCCTGCTATTTATTTGTATCTCAGAGCTGCTTCCCAAAATAATAGGCAGCGCATAAAGTCGAGGGCACTGGGTTCACTGATGCACCAGCTGCTCTCCCAAGTGGAATTCTTTACAAACAGCCAATAATCTGCTCGGCACTGAGAAGTTTAAAGCATTTTTTTATTAAACTAGGAGTGCTGGAATTGTGTTTATCTCCTGGAATTTCATTAAAGGTTACTGGCCTTGTGTCCAGGGGGATAATAAGATGCCAGAAGGCTGCAAGAAATGCAAATAAAAATGATAGGTAGTCCTGGGACTGTTATTTGCAACACTTGCAGTATTTTAATTCTCTGGAACTAGCCTTGGCTTGAGAATAGGGGGCTGAAACTGAGAGTTACTGATGCATATCCTCAACCACAGGGACGAGATTTTTTCATGTGCTCTTTAAACCATTTATCTGCTGCTCTATACCAGGGTGGTTTGGAGCACACTTTCATGTTGCCGAGTTTTAGTTGCTTTAGAAAGCTCAGTTAAGAAAGGCATCGTGTTAAAACACACAAATTAAACCTGCTCTGGTTTATTCTGTGTAAACCTGTCGTTCTCCTATTCCTACAACAGTTCCTGAATATTCAAAATCGGGAATAATTTTCTGCTCCTCCCATTAATTATTTTAAATCTTTGGAACCTTAGCCTTGGCCTTTTGTGTGATGTATTTAAGCTTCTCTTTGCTGCGAGGGCAAGACCACGATGGTTGCAGTAAGTTAAGTCCAGCACGGCATTTGTTCAATTGCACAAACCCAAATGTCCCATTACACATCACATTCAGGAGTGAGGGACAGCAGCAGCCCATTAAAACAAGCAACTTACACAGACAAAAGTGGATTTAATTCATGGTATGCTTAAAAGCGGGGCCAAGCCGCTCAAAAAAAAAAAAAATTCCTGTTTTTATGAGAATTAATACAGAATTCCTAGGAATTTTTTGGGTTCTAACCTTCATCAGACAACTCAGTCCCAGGACAGGTCTTGACAAAATAAGTTTGCAGAGCAAGTATGGTTGAAAACGTTTTCTGATTACTGTAATTTCTGTTCAATTTTTTTGTGACTTTCTCAGATAAATTTTCCCCAACTTGTAAATTTTCTTTCAGATATTCACTGGTGTGTTCTTTGCTTTCTGCTGCTGCTGCTGAGGACCAATATTTTTCTCCAGCACAGCTACTGATCCTTCTTTTGGTTTTAATATTCTTTCTTGAGAATAAATAAGCTTAGCAGGATTTCAGAGCCCTCAGCAAATCCAACTCTCCAGCTACCAGGATGATGACTTTTCTGCCTACACCTTTCTGAACAACAATATTTCTGCATTTTCCTTGCTCATACAAACCACCAGAAAGTTTTAAGCAGTGTACTTTTTTTCGCTGCTTTTGACAGAGGGATAGAATTCGATCTGCCAAGATTTAGAAAAGTTTTTAAAGGGCTCTGCAAGTTCACCATGGGAAATAAGTTGTTTTATTACTGTTGTCGTTTCCACAACGTTTTTTGATCTTATTATTTTGCACATTTTTCATGCGTAGAGGTAAAACCATCATCTGTGTACATGTTACTATTTGTAATGTCTACCATTTTTAAAAATTCCAGTATTTAAGGAGGTGGGAAAAGCAGAATTTGTGCTTCTCTAACCCCCTAGGAAAAAGTCATGGGCTTTATTCCACAATTTTATTCTAAGTTGGTCAATCTTGTTTACAGTTATAATTTCCTCACTAAGAAATGGAAATAATTTTCCTATTCCTTTTCTGATCTCAGCACCTATGGAAGAGGGTATGGATAATCAGAAATTTATCAAATGGCACAATAAAAAAAAAAAAAAAAAAAGAAGATGTCAAGTTAGGCAAAACAGGTCTTTCACAGCAAAAGCTGGCACTGATAAGGTTAAAAAAGTGTCTTTATCTGCCATGGTCAAGACTGCTGAACCTTTCTTAACGTGGATGTGAACATTTTCCTTTATGCCATCAGTTCCATCTTGGGTGATAGGTTCTGTGTGAATAACCACCACAGAAAACAGCTCCAGGAAATGCCTTGGTTAAATGGGTTTCTTTAATTTGCTAAAATTACTCTTCGATGTCACGTTGCTTTTAATCTAAAAAGGCAAAAAAGACAGGGTCATGACCAGTTTTGTCTTAAATAAATAATATTGAGTGTCTTGCAGATGCTTCCAAGCTTCCTTTGTCTCGTGTGTGAGATTAGAGGGCAAAGAAAGAGAAGTGAAGGGTTAGTGAAGGCATCCAAAATCCATCCTTCCTTCCTTCCTTCCTTCCTTCCTTCCTTCCTTCCTTCCTTCCTTCCTTCCATCCATCCATCCATCCATCCATCCATCCATCCATCCACAGTAAGGACAGAAGAAATTCCATTGTTTCTCTTTCATCCACAGAGAAATTAAAATTTTGGTTTACACGGATTATAAATATGACTGTGGAAGAGGTGAGAAACGAAATCTAGAAATGTTCCTGATTTTATTTGTGGGGTGCTTTTTTTCCCCTTTTCCTGTCAAAGGAAAATCCTGTCTTATTTTCAGATTCGTATTCCCTTCCTGCTTCTTACTGTGTAAAAATCCTAGAATATTGGTGATTTAAAAACTCCACACTGAGCTGAATGATTTGGATCTGCTTCAGCAGCCTCTTCTAGAAGTTTCTTTCTAGACCTACAGAACAAATCATAAACAACTAAACCCCACTAAATACGTAATAGAGAGCGTAAATAAAGTAATAAATCGCTGTCCAACAAGCTTCTGTAAAGCTCCAACACCTTCCCAGTGGGACAAACCTCCAGGATCAAAAAACCCCCCAGGGGTTGTTGTTTACAGAGCTTTGGAATCCTTCTGCTGACGACGCGTTCAGCATTCATTGGAAAAGCAAGCCAAAACTGCAACATAAATTTTTCAAGGGAAACGGTGGAAACTCGGGATTTCCGATCATCGACTCTTGCTGAAGGCTGATCCTGTAGATCTGCGTTTGTCATTTCGACTGCACAAAGTCATTTTTCAGCTTTTCACGGCTGGCTGAAGGGTGAGAGCGCCAATGGAAACACCGCGTTGAAATAACAGATGTCAGGAATATTGCACCAGGAACCAGGAGCTACTTTGTAAAATATTGCTCCTTCTTATACTGAACAGAGGGGTAAGAGCATTTTTTTATTTGCCTTTTAAGTCAATTGGCACTTTGTCTCTGCTGGAACCACAGGCTGGGGCTGGGAGAGAATTTCACTTTGTGCCAGTGAAGTTTTGTTTTCAAGGCAGTGAGATACTCACGTGGGCTTTTGCTGAACAATAAATACCTCGGCTACTTAAAGCTCCTTGAATAGTGTAAAAGCACTGTATCACTCCTTTGCAGCTGTTTCACTGAAAAATATTTAATTCTTGCCCTCTCTTGCATTCATCTAAAGAAAGGTTATTAATTTTCTTTCCAGTTGTGCTTTGCTCAGGGAATATTTCCCAGCGCCTTCCTGGCTTGAGCTGTGCTGGAAGGTTTTCCTTCAAGAATAAGCATGTCAAACAAGAGTGTGAAAACTCTTTTCCCTGTCAAGTGCATCTTTGCTAGAAAATAACAGTAGGAATAAAGGATGTAGCTGAAAAAGGGTGAATTGTTAATGGTTGACCAATTTAATGCAGTGTCTTAGTTTATCAGTGTTCTCTTTGATGAAAATGAATTTTATTTAGGGCAAGAGATCAATATTTGCCTGGCCTTGCATTAGAAAATGCAATTGTTCATATATATCAAGGAAAGTGCTGTCACTGTTAAGTAGTGATCCAGGCAAGAAATTAATTTTTTTATTATTATTTTTTTTCTCCTATAAGGAAATTTGATTCAGAGTTTGTTTGGTATGGATTTCATAAAGATCCTGATTTTGAAAGAAAATTAAAAAAGCAGACTGGTACAACAATGAGAGAAACTGAGAAACTAAAGTTGAAGTTCTGTAAAACAGAGAGCTTCAAGTTCCTCTCAGCAGAAGAAATATGAAATGAGGAATAGAACTCAAATGCTTAACCTCAAAAACTCCCTGGCATTTTAAACATTTTTTTGTTGATAATTTTGAATGAGGCCTGTACAACCTCATTATGTAAATATTAAATATTGCAACAAGCCAAAGGCATTGCTCCTGCAAAAAAGAAGCAATATTTCAGGTGGTGGTTTAACCTGCAGGCAGCTAAACCCCACAGAGTTCTTTGTTCATTAATTAATTAATTAATTCATTCATTCATTCATTCATCTATTTATTCCCTCCAGATGGGGTCAGGGAGAGAATCAGAAAAAAAAGGTAAAATTCCTGGGCTGAGATAAGGAAGGAGAAGGGAAGGGAGAAGGAGAAAGAGAAGGAAAAGGAAACTCATAAATCATAGGACATTAATTTATAAAGGGAAGGAAAAATAAGTAGGAAAAAAAATATATATATACCAGCCGTGCATCAGCAAAAATTCCCAATGAAACCTTGAGGAATGGAAGGCAAAAAAAAAAAAAAAAAAAAAAAAAAAAAAAAAAAAGAGGATGCAATGATGGGAAATGAACAGAAAAATATAGTGAGTGAAAGTTATCTAATGATTAAAAAAAAAAAAAAAAGGAACAATGAGCATATTGAATTCAAGGTCCATTACTTTTGCCTGGTGGGTGTTACAACCCCACTCACAGTCAATGAAATGACTCCTGTTGACTTGGAAACATTTTCAATCAGGCCCAAAGCACCGTGCCTGTAACACTTGTTAATCTGGACGTGCTTGATTTAATAAAGTTGAAAGGTTCTCTTTTTAACCAAGAAAACCTGAAAGTTCTGAATGCATTTTCATCTATTTCAGCGTGTTCCTAACCCAAAATGTAGAGCAGCAGCTCTGCAAAACAATGCCCTGAGGCAGAGTGAATTCTAGCACACGAAACTCCCCAGCCCCTGCAGATCACTTGTGCATAGGAATTACAGACACTGCTCAGAATGTAATTTCCTTCAAATTCTCACTGGAAAATAAATTACTTCAGATGGGATGAAGGATCTCGCTGAAACAGTCTTTTGCAAAATGAAACTCCTGTGGCTCGGCGGCTCAGAATGAGTTCTGGCTCAAAATGGGGTATAGTTTTTCATTATTCTGTAATTTAACAATTTTTTAATTTTTTTTTTTTTTTTTTGCATTATGTGATGATATAGTATCTGTGCAAACTGAGACTTAATGGCAAAGTATGATGTAACGAGTCAATATATATATATTTTTCAAACTGCACTGACAAGAGCATCTTTTTGTATCAATGTTCATCTGAAATACACAATATGTTCCACTTGCCACAGTCTGAACCATTCATTCCAGCACTGTTACTGTATTATTCTGATATATCATCTTTACTATCTTGCTACTTGCTGAACAATCATGGTGGAAGACAAAATGCACATGCAGGTTCACAATACCTTTCTAAACATTTCTCTAAAGCCGTTGCTTAAATCAGTTGAAAATGAAATGCCGCCTGTTGAAATAATATTTTCCTCCAATGGCAGCTTTTAGCAATTTGATGGTGCACAAAAAAACGGCATCTTCCAGTTCTGCAGGAATATCTTCTCACAGCACTCATATAATTTTTTTCATCAGACTCTTTTTAGGAGAGGAGAGAGGTTTCTAGCAAATACAAATTTGCTTTCAAAGGCATGGTGGGGGGCTTGGAACGTGAATTTCTTATTTCTGTAGTGAACAGAGAATTTCTGTTCACGTGGATTAGAACTTTTAGGGAAGTCACAACCTGTGTTAATCTGATGTTTAGTTTGACCCAGTCTGACAATGTGTTTTAGAGAGAAATAATTCAGGATAAATCTGAACCATCAAGCAGAGATTTAGACAATTGTAGTGATTTTAGTAACCCTAATCTAATGGCTTTTAATAAGGTGGTACTGGAGACTGAGAACCTGTGCTTTATTTTTTTATCTGAACCATCAATAAACTCATTTAACACACACATTTATGCAGAGAATTGGCAGGAAAGAAATATCTTATGGTTACTGATGCTATTTTTTTAGAAGATCAAACGACTTGTATGAAGAGAAATCGCCAGCATTTTCCTTGCAGAGAGGAGTGGAGTATGAGTAAGGGTTTACCTTTGTGCTTGTACCCCAAAAATCCCATCCTGGGCATCCCTGAGAGCATTGTCCAAAACCTCCTGGAGCTCTGGCACCCTTGGGACCACTTCAGCCTCCTCTTTCCCACTCTTCCCACCTTGCTAAGGGGCTCAGCTAACGCTGACCACGCACAAAATCAAGAATTCCTCAAGAAATCCTGCCAGGAATGCTGAAACAGGCAATGGGACCGAGACAAAAAAAAAAGAAGTGGCAGCCTGCACTAGGTGCAAATCACCTCCAGACCTTGCAGTGTGAGGAAAAAGCACATTTTCAGTCACGACTTAAGGAAATCTATCTGGACTAACTGCAATCAATAAATTTATTACACCTGCAGAGCACCTTTGTTTTGGCTTTTTGTGAGGCCTTTTAAATCCTCCTCTGACTGTACTTTGCTGACCAAACACCGAAGGTGCAGGCACAGTTTTTCTCCAGACACGTCAAGGTTCCCTTTTGTTGTTGGGAGCCATTTGCTTAAGAACAATTTTTAATTAGCGAAAATTCAATAATTAATTTAGTCAGAGCTACCTGGATTATTTCAAAGTCCTTCGAGGGACTGGGAGATCATTAATTCCCTGTAACTTTCCCCTGCATATTTACTCTGGGAGGAGAACAATACCCTCTGTAACCAACTTCAAAGGGAAAGGAAATTATTCACTTTCCTGTCCATTGAGAAAAAAGTAGAAACACACGGCTTAAACCATAATCTTTTCATGATGCAGCTTGATATTAAAATCATGTTGGGAAGCACTGGAATAATTTATCCAGGAGGGTTGAGGGATGGAGTTCTGTGAGAACAAAGCAGGCTGACCAACCTCTGCCAGCAGCTGCATTTGGAGAGTTGGTGCTGCCTTGCTGGAAGGAAAATGGGATAAATGGTGTTCCAGCAGCCCCATTTTCTGTCCCTCTGGATGTGCTGGGCTTTATGACCTTCCACAGCGCACAAAAATGGACGAGCAGGGAGATAAATCTTTAGGGACAGCACGCAACAAGCAAAAAAAAAATTCTTGTTTATCCCTGCATGCATTTCATTAGAGCAGTGCCGTGCCCTGTTGGCAATAGCAGGCTCAGGAGGACAGCTAATGCATGTTTGTTGGCAGATTTTGGATAAGCCTGATCCCTCCCAAGAGGTGTCACTAACTCAGTTTTTGGCAGTGGGGGCGCATTGCAGTGAGTTTGGTTTAATGTAGCGTGTGTGTATTCAGAGATTTTTGAATCACCGAATTATTCTTAAGCTCTCGAATCACCAAACCTTTCCCTTTTACTCGTGATTTAGTATCCTTGGTATTTCACTGTAAATATTTTTGTTCAATACTTCGTTCAAATGTGCATGACGGGATCTGATGGATTTCTCTTCTCATAAAATAGACACAGCTTGGAAGCTCATTGGTTCTTGGAGGATTGAAGTAACTCATATTTTTAAGTACTGCACCGCCCTGGTTTTATCCTTCTTAATGTTTTCTTGTTTCTTCATCCAGCTCTGTGGAAACAGTTCGTTTGCTTGTGTTTTAGAGCATCATTTTTGCTTTGGTTACTGTTAAAATTTATTAGCCTTCCCTCGTGGAGCAGTGATAATATTGTTATTTACGAGAGGCTGAGGGACTCTAGGGGAGTGCTGCAGCACTGAAATCACTTGTGGCTTCTTCAGAAACACACAGGATCTCAAAAAACTCTAAATACCTGAAGAAATGCGCAGCGTTCCGACGTTAATGAACAGCCTTCGTTACGGATCAACGCGAAATTGCAGAGTTCTTCCACTCCAGATCCTTTTTTGCCTGCTTTGTGGCCACTTTACAACGGGTTACATGGAATTTCTGAGCTGCAGCAGGTGCCAGGAGTGGATGGCACAGCGGCAGTGCCAGCACAGGGAGGGTTTTGCTGTGCCAAGGGGCCACTTGTGACACTCAGCCCCTCACTGGGACCCCCACGGGGCTTTGTCACTAAACAATTAATTGAGCCATGAGGAGCCCTCCTGCCGTGGGGCTTAACAGCAGAGCAGAGAGGCTCAAACTTATTTAATAGAATAAAAAAAAAGGGTTAATGAGACGCTTTCTTAGCTGTTGGTAAGAGCTCTGTATTGATGGAATCACAATCGAGCATCAGGCAAACAATCGCTGCATTCCCGCGTTCACAAAGGAAGAAATCAGCAGGTAACAGCGGTGATTTAAGCAATGCTGGAAGAAAACTCCCTCTCCATCCTCTAAAACCATTTTATAGTCTCCTGGCTCCCACAAAAGCGACTGCAGGACAGGGAGGCAGGAGCTGGAAGGTGTTTGGAGCAACATGGGCTGGTGGAAAATGTCCCTGCCCATGGCAGGAGGGGGGACTGGATGAGCCTTAAGGTCCTTTCCAACCCAAACCACTCCAGAATTCCATGATTTGGTTATATCTTTGATTGCAGAGCTCACAGGGCCCAGGCTTTTGCAGCACCATCATGGACTTGGACATATCCAGAAGTTTTCAACAGTTCTCCCTTCTCTCCAATTGATTTGGGTGCCGGGTGCCACTCCAAATATTCCCCAACTGATTTGGGTGCCAGGTGCCACCCCAAATATTCCTCAATTGATTTGGGTGCCAGGTGCCACCCCAAATATTCCCTGACCTTGAGAGCAGACCAGCTGGAGAGTTCCAAGAAACCCACCAGTCCCCAGGGGCAGAGATTACTTCTAGGCTGAATTTGCAGTAATTTTTTGTGCTGCTGATGGTATACCACAGTGAAGGCACAACATTTTCCTCGACTTTTCAGCCCGGTTGCACAAGAGAATAAAGAGGGACTGTTTTCCTAACTGCTCCTTCCCACCATCAAACTGGCTTAGGGCGGTGTTTCTCCCACCCAAACCCACCTGCAGTCGTGCAACTCAAATTAAAGGCAGCATTCCTCTCACCCTATTTAAACAGCACCAAATGGGTCCATTACGTACCCCTCTGGACTTCCTGGAAATGAGGCAGGCATTAATTCCCAGAGATTAATTGAAACATCACCTCTGGCACCGCTGCAGGTACTTGAGCTCTTTATTGATCCCAGCTTGGCATTGACACCCAGCCTCCATTCGGGGTGATGATGTAGAGCCTGGTGAGAGAATAAGAAAGATCTTGTTACTACAAGAGCGAGGAGTTGCCGAGGTGAGCGTACGTGTGACAGATACACTCTCTTAAATCTCCTCACGCAGGAGATGCCTCACGCTCGTTATCATTCAAGGCTAGGCAGGAAAAAAGCGGTTTGCAGAAGGAAAAATTCGTTCTGTTGAAAGCTGAGTATCTCACGGAGTTCTGCGTGTTTCGACAGCCCTCTCTCTCTCTGTCGCTGAAAGTTTTATGAGGTGCTTGGAACAGTGCTGGGAAAAATGGCTGGTGGTGGAGAGGATGGAGTGAAAACCAAACCTATGCCAGCAAAATCTGCGTTTCGCAAAATTAAGAATTTTAAGGTTTAAAATCTTCTCAAAAAAAAAAAAAAAAAAAAAAAAAAAAAAAAAAAAAAAAAAAAAAAAAAAAAAAGCTGAGTTGGAAGGGACCCAAAAGGATCATCGAGTCCAAATTCTGGCTCTGCACACGACAGCCCCAAGAGTCACACCGTGCACATGGGAATGGGAAAGAATTGAAGACATCCCTAAAATTTATTTCTGTTCTTTGTTAACCGTCTCTGTCACTCACATAGCTGTCGAGTGGCATCTTCCTTTTGTCCTCTGCTAATTGCTCAGATGTGAAAATGAGGATTAGTACGGATGATTTCATCTCAGACATTTGAGAAATAAATAAAGAAAAATTTTTAAAAAGGAAGAAAGAAAGAAGAGAGAAGAAAAACCAGGACATTTATCTAAAGGGAGAGAACAGAAGAGACTGAAGTACATTCTGCACCTGAACTCAAGGCTAAGGCAGTCGAATTCCAGGTTTGAAAAACAGAATCAGGCAAATGGAAAAGCTCTAGAGGTGTTTGGGAGTTAATGAGGCAGCACCGTAGTAAAGCCCAAATTAAATTCTCTGTTTTCTCAACAGAAGCACATTAAAACAAAAGCACTTCAGAATAAAGGTGTCTTGTGCTGCTTCCTCTGAATGGGTTTTCTTTTCTGGTTTTGCTGCCATATGGGGAGTGGTTTCCTCCCACCCATATATCTCCCACCTCATGTGACTTACAAATGATGTCATTCTTGAATTTTTTTGTGCTGTAAACTGAGATTTTTTTTCGTGTTTCCAAACAATGTCATGCTGTAGAAATGTTTCTAAACCCTGAAGCACGACGCAAAAGACCCCCAAAGTCTGCATTAATGATTGCTGTAGATTAATTGGGGCTTGTTTGGTGCTCGATTGATACAATAATTAATTCAACTTAAGGTTCTGTTCCAATTAGCACAAAGTATGTATGAACTAAGACAAAATTAGCGGGCATGTTGAGTGAAGAGTTTACTCTTTTCCAAAACAAGTATTTTCCCAAGGAGCCAAGGTGTTGTAGCAGATACAACTCCTCGAGTACAAAAATTAAAGTTCAGCCAAGGATAGCAGCAGTCCTTTGATTAGTTGAAAGCTTCCAAGTAAAAAAAAAAAAATCCCCACCAGTAATCAGGAATATAAATTACACATAATAAAAATGGTAAGAAAAACAGCAAACCTTTGATCCTCGGAATCTGGCTTTAAAAGCGCGAGGCTGCATCGTAATTTAGTGTTTGTTTAAGATGTTGTTTTTATTTTTTCCACTCAGGGACTCTCACCCACCGATGTCTGTTTTACCCAGGGCAAGGACAGGGAGAAGATTTTTGTCAGCCACAAAAAACTGCAGGTTTTGTTTATCAGAAACTTTCATACATCAGATGGCTCTGGCAGCTTAAAAATCTTTGGGTTTTTCTTTTAGCTCGAGCCTGGTATGGGACATGCCACCTGGAAGGCTGTTCCCCACAATATTCCCATTATATCACCAATTATTTCTAGCCTTGAGGGTATCAAGTCTTTTTTTTTGTGTGTGCACATAGTGAAGACTCACTCCATGACAGCTTTTCCAAGACCTGGACTTTAAAACAAATCTGGTATCATCAGCCTTAAAGTAAAATCCCTGAGCTGCCAAAACAAAACTTCCTAAAAGAGTCAGTGCAGCCTGTCTCTAATGGGGAGAATAGACATTTGCTACAAGGAAAATAAAAATAAAATTTAAAAAAAAAAATTAAAAAAAAATAATAATAAAAAAAGGCTAATACAAACAATGAGTTTTTTTACTTGGATGATTCATTCCTTTAAATAAAAAAATCAGGAAAAATCAGCCTCCCTGTAGCTACAAATTGGCCAAAGCATTCAGAGATCAATCTTGATCACTCTCGATAATGGGTTTTTTTCCTCTGAGTCCATTTCACCCAGTGTGCAAAGTGCAGCTCCTTACTCTCAGCTTAATGCATTTAATAAAACTTAATTAAACATTTGTAAGCTTAATGAAGCACTCTGGAAATGAAAACAAAGGCAAGCCAACATCCTTCTTAAATGGAAACTTGGCCATCAGAGTCCCACTGAAAAACCTGAAACTGTGCTGAGCTTTTAATGTGTCCTGTGGGGTTAACAGGGTAGATCAGGGCAGCAATGAAAGCCCTGTCACAGTTTATTATTTATTTCTTTTCATTAGCCTGTCAGTCAGGTTTAGGTGTTTTATGTCGTGCTGGGTATTCCAACTGGAGCTGGACAAAATCAATTTAGAGGTAGCAAAGAGAACAAATCCCAAATATGTGACTACAAAATGCACCATGTGCAGTGAATTCATTTATGGTAGGGACCTTCACACCAATGAGGGAAGACAAAAGTGGATAAAATTGTTGGAAAACATATGAAAATACTGAGATAACTTGATGTTCCTACTACCACCTGAAGCCTGAAGCCATGGAATGGGTTTAAACATCATCATTAGTGTTGTTATTTTTATTATTATTATTATTATTATTATTATTATTATTATTATTATTGTTATTGTTGTTGTTGTTGTTGTTGTTGTTGTTGTTGTTGTTGTTGTTGTTGTCATCAATTTTTTTTTTTTTTTTTTTTTTTTGTGTAATAACATTCTACTCCTTGTTTTTATTCTAACAATCTGTTCTGAACCAGTATTAATTCTCTGCTTATTCTGGTAAGATTCTCAATATGCTGCCAACTAATTCTTTGCTTCCACGTGCGTTTTATCGTTGTCTATAACAAGATTTTGAATGTTCATCACACTGCCTTCCTGCTTAGCCCCCTCCTGCCTGGCAGCACAGACATTGGAGAAGGAGATATCCAAGACCTGACATTCCTCTGGACATTTACAGATCCAAATAACCAAAACTGGTTGGAGTAACCAAAATTCTCCGAACAGAAAACTCTTCATTGCTGTGAGTCAAATCCAACGGGGCTGTGGCTGCACGTGTGGACGCTTCATCCAGCTTTTCACAAAAGCAAGCCTCGTTTGTAGCTGTCTGGGAAAGGCATAAAAAACTGCCTGTTCACAGTTTTGTCCAGGCCTAACAGGCTCATTTCGTGTCATCAAATTTATTGTCACGCTTCCTGACTTGGACGCGCACCACTCGGAGCATTCCTGGTTTAGACAGGTGATTTATGAGGCCAGCTGAGCTCCCCGTGTTTAATTTGATTTAGGGAAATTTCCCAGAACTTACCAGGGGAAGCTCGGTTATAAATCCAAACATCCTATTTCACGAGGAGCTTTTGCGTTCTCCTCCTAAACGCGTTTAAAAAATGTTTCCTCGAGGGGTGACCGTGCTGCAGGCTCCACAGGCTGAATTCCAGGAGGGAACCTTTCTGCACAGGTTCTGCTCTGATGAGGACATCTGCAGCTGTGTCCAGCCCTGGGGTCTCCAACATAATAAAGACATGGAAATGTTGGAGCAAGTCCAGAGGAGGCCAAGAATTGTTGAGGGAACTGGAGCACCTCTCCTCTGGAGCCAGGCTGGGAGAGCTGGGAGAGAAGGGAAGGTTGTGTGGAGACCTCACAGCAACTTCCAGGGGCTGCAGGGAACTGGGGAGGGACAATTCATTGGGAACTGGAGTGACAGGACAAGGAGGAATGGCTTCAAACTGGCAGAAAAAAGATTTAGATAATATATTAGGAAAAAAAATTTTCCCTATGAGGGTGGGCAGGCCCTGGCACAGGGTGCCCAGAGCAGCTGTGGCTGCCCCTGGATCTCTGGAAGTGTCCAAGGCCAGGCTGGATGGGGCTTGGAGCATCCTGGGACAGTGGAAGCTGTCCCTGCCCACGGCACTGGATGGGCTGTAAGGTCCTTCCAACTCAAATCATTGTGGGATTCAAAACTATTTGGGGATTCCACGATTCCATGCAGCGGCTAAATGTGGGCCTTAATCACTTCTTACTCTTTAAAAATTTTTTTTTTAATAATTGCTTTTTTTATATCTATGACTGGTAGTACAGATGCAGACTGAATGCAAGGAGGTGCTACCAATCCATTTTGTACCCATTTCCTTCACATTTACCCTGCATTTACTAACGAGGATTTCTGACATCCAGCCATTTGTTCTGTTCTCTTGCAAGAGGCAAAAAAAGCTTCTTGAGAGTCCCGGGTTCTGCTGTCTCAGCTGTGCCTTTTTTCTTCCTGGATGTGTCAAATAGCAAAGAACCTCATTCTGATCCACAAACATTCACAATTAATTAATTCAGTAACTGATAATGTTTAATTAATGGCTTGCACTGTCAGCTTTATAAACTGGATTTCTTGTATCTGTAAAAGGGGATATTTTGAAAAAGCTGAAAATTCTTGCACTGAAAAGAATGGAAAAAATACCCATCTACTGAACAGTTGCATTGGCAGGGAGATTTTTAACATTAATTTGAATCTAAGCAGTGTGGCTGTGCTTGGGTGAGCAGTTCCAAAACAGAGAATCCTGAATATTTTAGTGCATTTATTTGGGAGGAGGCAACGTGTACACACGCTTGATTCTTTTTGGTAAATATTTTAAATATTTCGCAGGTAAATATGCAAAGCAAAGGACTGGGGGCAGACTTTTGAAAAGCATTTTGGTCATTTGCAGACAGCCTCTCACCTGTAGAGCTAGTACAGCCTTCCACTGCTGTGCATCCCATAGTTCCATCCTAAAACACTCCTGGGATCACTCTGATGTCTGGGTGTCACCTTGGAAAGGACAAGCCACAAGTGGGGCATGTAGAGCATGGCTAAAGTTGTTCCCTTAACCCAGTATGAACACTTAGATCCACACCCTAAAAATAAAATATCCTATCTCTTTGACTTTCTGACAGTTTCGCTCAAAATCTGGAGTCAATCTCCTCTCTTTACCCATCCCTGCTGAGTTCAACACACACAAAAGTGTATCAAAGTTACTACTTTTGTGCAAGAAAAAAGAATCCCACAGCGTTTCTTTGTAATAACTGTTCAGCTACAAAATTTTATTGGTCTCCTTCTATGTTCCCTCTAGAGGATGTAATGCACAAAAGCATTGCCACGGAACATATAAAATTACAAATGAAATTTATTGTAAAAAGTAGAATGTCTCCTAGACTGGTGTCAGTATTTATTTCATTCATAAACCAAAACTGCAGGTATAATATATTCATTGTCAGCAAGTTCATGTGTGTAAATTGCCATCCAACAGTATTGACTGATATAAGACAGATATTGAAAAGACAATTTAAATTTACTCTTCCAAACATAAACTGTTCCACAAAAGCACTGTAAAAACTCCTTCAAGGTTTCGTGTTGTGCTTCACATTTATGGTTAACTACATAATTTGGTTGTGTCATAATCCACTGTGTTTGGCAATTTGGCGTTGAAGGCCTGCAAAGCAGATTGGATCCTCACCACTTCACTGGTAGACAGTTTGAGTCTATGACGGAGCAAGCAGGAGAAGAGGTCCAGGCGACGTTGGCCGGGTGGAGAGAGTTTATTTACACGATCCCGAATCTCCAACAGCTGCAAAAGTGCTGAGTCCTGTGAGCCCTGAGTGTAGGGGTAGTCCAGCTGCAAAATCAAGTCTCGAATTGCCTCCGGGTTGAAGTGCATGCTGTAGCCAAACACTTGGATGTTGTTGATTTTCATGTAGCCCAGATTTCTCGAGGGATCAATAAACTCCAGGGGTTCGTAGTAGATGCTCTCGTTGCCATTTGGACCGTTTGACTTTATTCTACTCCTCAAATAGATGTGCACGGTTTCAAAAAATGTCTTCCACTTGTTGCCCAGAGTCAGCGTCCAGTTATAGCACTGAAGGGGCAAGTCCAGTTTAGTCCGCTCCCAGTCTGGGAAATTATTTTCGTTCACAGGCATAAACCAGCTCTCAGAGTGGCTGCCCCCGAAAGGGTTGATATAAACAGCAAGGACGGGCTCCAAGGTGCTGTTCTTAGTCAGGCAAATCTGCAGAGAGAGGCCCAGTATCATATGGACCAGGCTGGACTTGTACTTGTTGCTCTTAAGAGTCAGCAGCATCCGCTTGCGCCACGAGGGGTCGAACCAGCTGTTGAGGCGCATGTCATTGCTGATGAAGATGGCGTGCACCTCGATCCTCCTGTCCGTCTTCTGCAGCAGGTACCTCATCTCCAGGTCCTGCAGGTCCGTCTCGAAGCCGATGTAGTGCTCCGTGGAGTCGGCCACCTCGGGTTTGCACAGCCCCTGGCTCAGCATGTAGCCGGCGTTGCAGCTGCCGCAGCGCGTGCGGTTGTCGGGGGCGCAGCTCAGGCAGGCGGCGCCGTCCCCAACCGTGCAGGGCAGGGACCCGTGGCACGCCACCTGGTCGTTGGGGCACGTGCACGTGTGGGTCTCCTCCGAAAAGCTCCCCAGGAGCCCGTTCTCGTTGCAGTAGAGGAACGACTGGATGCGGTTGAGCCAGTAGTTGGAAGACCTGCAAGGTTGAAAATGGGATATTGTAACAAAGCAAGGCCTGCACGCAACGAGTGTATCCCTAGTGACTCAACTGAGCTCCAAATAAAAATGAGATTGAGATACCCTGAGATTGAGATACCCTGAGATTGAGATACCCGCGCCTTCCTCACCACGCAAAATTATGTGATAATTTATAACTGAGAGCTATTTCTGGTGATTTGCACACAATGAATATCAATTCAAAACCAGCACGGAAGTACAAGAGAAGTGCAAAATCTGGACAGAATGTCCATGAGCCGATAGTTGGAAGACCTGCAAGGTTGAAAATAGGTTATTGTGACAAAGCGAGACCTGCACACAATGAGTGTATCCCTAGTTACTCAACTGAGCTCCAAATAAAAATGAGATTGAGATACCCTGAGATTCAGATACCTGTGCCTTCCTCTTCATGCAAAATTATGTGATAATTTAGAATCAAAAGTTATTTCTGGTGATTCACAACTTTGAAATTTTTTTAAACTTCCTTTGTTTATCAATATCAATTCATTGAAATCAGCCTTTCAAAACCAGCACAAAAGTACAAAAGAAGTGCTGAATCTTGACAGAATTTCTACAAAAATGTGAATATTGACTGTCCTATTAGTAGAAAACCTGTTGTCTCTATAGGAAATAGATCATCAAGCCCCTTCTCTGACAAAGGAACACTGAGCCAGGTAACCCATCCAAATCCCAAACTCCTCTTAACTCCTGTTAAGACCCCAAAACTTGCCATTATTCTGGGGCTTGAATCTCACCCCTGACTGCAAAGAGCTCCTGCTGACACAAACCACATCTCTCATGGAAGAACAATTCCTCCCTCCTTCTCCACTTGTCTGATCAAATACGCCAATGTGAAGACGCCTAGAGGTGCACAGCAATATTCCACAAATTCTCTCAGTTCTTAAAACATACTTGGAAGCAGATTGTTGACTAATTCTGCTTCAACGACTACTTCAGCTCCAACTTCTGCTCATTTCCTACTCTGCTACAAGCTCAGGCTATTGTTGCAGGATGGAGAGAGTCCTGAGGTTAAATTGCTGCCCTACAAACTTTCAGCTGGAACGCTTGCAGGGGAAAGCAAGCCTGCCAGATAATCTCACTTTTGCACAAGCCTGGTGAAAAATATGATAATCCTAGGGAAGTTTATGCAGCAATTAGCATCAGCCAAGTTTCTGATGAGAATCTTAATGAGAGACATAAATCATAATTCCAAAGTGCATTTAAAATGTTTTGCAATTCTTCTTCTTACTAAGAAAAAGACTTTGCTTAAAAACAGGATTATTTTTGCTGGAGCAGTTGCAAGCTTGATCCAAACCACGTGAATCTTCCTGTTCAGCACACTGTAACATTAAATGTAAGAACAAAGCACTGTGGTCACCCTATAGAATAGCTGGAGCAAGTATTTAATCATGATATGACACTTTTACCTCCTTCTCTGCCTCACTAAGTGCTTAACATCTGTTGTACATCAGATGGCTCAGTAGCAGATGATGAGTACTCAGCGAGGCAGATGCTGAGTGAAAAAATGAAGACAATTTAACAAGGAGAGGAGAGGCAGTAAAATACCCATTACCTACTTTCCCTTCCTTTGGAGGCCAAGCCCAGTATAAATCTGTGAGACAGCAACGTCAACACCAAATGCACCCACAGACATCTCTACGACGTCCTACAGTGGATCAGGTGGATTTACATCCTGGGAAGGGCAAATCGGCCTCCAAGTGCTTTGCTTCTGTGCTGTGCATCAAAACAACAGCAGTAATTGCTACTTAATTTGATAATGCTGTACTTCAGATGGGAGGGAGCAGCATCCGTGTTTTTGGAGTATTTTCTTCAAAACAGGAGTAAAATAGGAAGTTCAGAGACTGGAGATAATTTCTGAGCTAAAGCCTTCTGATATTTTGTAGGATAATTAAAAAACCAATCAAAATGATAAATGGTAGAGATACTAAACCATAACAGACCCGCAAAAACCTCACTGCTGGCAAAAACATCCAAAGTTTTGATCATGGTGAGGGGTAAATCTGGATATGAAAAGAGATTTAGCACCGGAAAAAGCAGCCACGAGTCCCAGAGCTTCTGGAATTAAACCTCATTATTCCGGGTAAAAGCAGAGCCTCATTAACAGCCAGCAGCAGAGAGGTGAGTCCAAGATTATGTCTGTGCAGCTGATACAAGAACATTACATCTCCCCATTTTCCTATGGATTTTGAGGCCCTTCGGTCCTATTTTAGGCATCCTTATTCCCAAATCGCTGAAATAAAACAAGCCAAACAAATAAATAAGTGAAAATCTGTTTCTGTAAACTTTGTGGCAGCTGTAAATGTGGAGCTAGGGGAAAATCTGCTTTTATTCCTGAATTATTTCCGTGTGATGATGACTGTGGACCTGTCACTCGCTCTTTCCTTTGATAATGATCCTTATTTTTTCCCTGCTGTTGCCTATTTGGATTATAAATGGAGTTATCCCTAAAAGCTACCGTAGTATAAACAGCAACAATCTGTCACGTTCTTCCATTGTGTGGAAGCAGAAGGATTACAGCAAAGCAAGAATCTCCCAGACAAGAGTAATGGTCTTAATTAAAATACACAAAACTCATCTCTGTGTTCATACCTCGCTCATCATGTTATTAAACAAAATAAACCAAAATAAGATTGTGAGATCAGCCCGCTTTCTTTTTTTTTTTTTCCCCCTCTAATTTTATAATGACTGAAAATAACTATAATTTTGAGCAAACCCTTAAAATTTTGATACAGGCACAAAACACATTGCAGAAGAGAAGGTTTGGTTTTCTGCCGTGGTACATTCCAATAAATTGCAAGGACACCCTTTAATTTCTGAAGGAAAATTAAATGCTGTCTAGAAAAGTTGGATCCTGCTGTTTTAAAAAACAACACATATTTCACTTCACTTAATAATGCACAATAAGATGTCACTTGTGTAACAGAAAGATGGGAAGTATTAAAATAAATGGCCAAACGTTGAGTGTCTGTAATATAAATTAGGAGACAGACTGGCAATAATGCTGATAACAAATATCAAGTGATTCTATCTCCTGGGACATTTTTGTCTTCCTTAAGCAATCAAACCCTACGGTGGAAGGTGACAGAGAGGGTGGAAAAAAAGAGCAGTTTTCTACACGTTAATCTGCACAATAGAAAAATTAGTACAGACAAGAGAGTGAAGGACCAAACTCCCACCTTGGAAGATGTGGAATTGTGATCTGCACCTCTACAGGAACTCTGAATCAAATCCTGAAGCAGTGATAACTCTTATGGCAAAGAAAGACCTGAAATGTTATTTTTCTACATACTTCTTCTGATGAGTCCATGCCCTCATGGTGTTGTGTGCCTTTATATTCCACAATAATCAAGGGTGGAAAGAAAATCTCCCCATGCAGAACAGTTTCCTTGATACCATGAAGTTTTTATTTAATATAATATAATTTAAAATAATATAATTTAAAAACCCCCACGCACACAAGCCCATCCAAAACAACAACAAAAATCCAACAAAACACCCAACATGTTGGTCCCCCTTAAATTCCTCCTTAGTAAATCCAACAGGATGCTACAGGAGGAATTAATTTAAGGACCTTGTCTTTCACAAAGAATTCTTAAGTGTTCACATCAATAACCAAAAGTGGATGGGAGCAGACAAGATTTCCTTGCAGGAGAAGAAATAAAAAGATCTACTAGAGAATCTGTTTTTCTGACAAATGGCCTGAAACATTTCAGAGCCCACAAAGGCGTGTGTTTTAAGGTATATTCAGCATTCTTTTAAAAAGTCATTCTAAGAATCTTGGATTATAAACACAGTGGGACACTAAAGGCTCTGCAGGAATTCTGTCATTAATTAAGTCTCTGGTATGATTTATATAAATACATATTTATATATATACATATATGCAAAACACACATTCCTCCTTAGCACCCCAGGCACACTCAGAAAAATTTATCTGTCCCTTCCAGAAAAACCAGATGCTTCCACCTGGGGAAAAAATAAAAAAAGCAAAGCCACAAAAATCCCCTAAAAAAAGAAGCCCTCCCAAAGACACACTCAGGGGGCTCTAAATGAACCAAGGGAACAAAGGTCGTGATGGCATCAGGGGAATGATGATGATACTAATTAATGGGAATGCATGATGAAGAGGTAAAATTGAATTTTTTTACTGAGGACAGAGAAATGGCAGAGACCTCATTTTCTTTAGCACTCTGGACAGGATTCTGCACCACCTGTAGCTCAGGATCTTTGCACTTTAAACCCTTGAAGCTTGGTTAAATTTTAAGGTTGTGGGTGAGGTCATGAAACGTGAAGAATGTTGGGTTTTAAATCTTTAATTCCTGGGGTAAAAGCACTACCATCCTTGATATTGCAAATGATTTTGCACCTTCTGCTGTATTTATAGTAGAAGTGACAACAAAAGCCTGAAGAAATGATCCATATTGAAAAAAACCAATCTGCCTCCAGAGCCTTTGCCTTGAAGAGATCCCAATCTGAGTGCAAACCAGACAGAATAAATAGAAATGGGCTGCAGGGTGTGCTCAGAGGGGTTTTAGAGCTGCAGTGAGGGATGGTGGGGACTGGAAGGGGATAACTGCAGAGCCACGAGCTGAAATCCAAGCCTGGATCCGTAATAATCTCTGCGTGATGCAGAAGATTTCCTGCTGTGCACAGTGAATCCCCCTGAATAACCAGGAATAGGCACAAAAAACAGCACTGATGTCCCCAGGCAAACAAACCACCCCTGATTTCTCCTGTTTGTCCAACACACGGGGTTTGGAAGGACCTTTTGCGTGGGTTCTGGTGGATGAGGTGGATTAGAGTTTATATTAAAGCGGGGTTTGCAGGGGCAGGCAGGTTTTGGTGGGATCCCTTCCATCCTGCCCATCATGGCACTTTCATCCCATCGTTTTCCCTCTTCCCAAGCTGCTGCCCTTGGTGGTGCTCCTGATGGGCAGCCAAGGGAAGAGGGTTTGGGGGCACAAACACTCCCACCCTGATGGGTGCTCACTCTGCCTGTGCCACACCATCCATCCCAAACCCACACTCAACCCAGTGCTCTTCACATTTTTTTTCACAGCCCCAGAAATTCAGAGAAAAAACTTTGCTCAAATCCCGCCTTGGGTTTTAAAGTTTACTCTTAAGAGCCAAACACTCCTTCTCCAAACCCCCCCAGACTGGCTGTGGTGCAAGGAGAGCAAGTTAACATTGGCTTTACATCTGGCAGGAGTTTTACAATCAGTGCTGCTGGTTGCAGTACAGATCTGTCAAGCATTACTGATATTATCTGAATGCCTATTACTCCATCTGTGTAATTCACCTCGCTCTGGGCTTGCTCAAAAAAAAAAAAAAAATTATGGCAGTGGTAAAAAGGACCCCTTCAACTCGAGAGCATTCCTGATCAATCACTTACATAGTCCTGATGTTTTTAAAACCAGCCTGTAGCTCTGTGAGAACCCACAGAAGCTCCTGCTCGGTGATGTAATTTTAAAAGTAATTTTGAGAGTATCACCTGTCCTTGTAACCAGCAGTATATTGCCAGTGATCCTTATTTACTCAAATAAAACCTGACTGAATTCTTTTAATACTCTGCAGCAGTTTCCACTGGCTGTCTTTAGTTTCTATGGAAACACATTCAATTATTATTTTGTCACACAGGACTGAATTGCTGCATAGACTCCCCATCCACAAATGGGCACTTGAACTGCTGAATGAAATATCTCTACCCTCAGCTCTAGAAATAAAGGTTTGTTGGGTACTCAAAGACCATTTAGTTTCCCAGCATGAAATGATTGCGATGGGGGAGAAAATTTGAATTGTCGTGGCATAATCTTTAATGCATCCTACTAAATCCTGCAGCTCGAGGATCTCAGTGATTTCCCATCTTCGAGCTGAGGATGGTATCAGGGTAAAAATAACCATTATGAAAAGGAAGATGGGGTTGCTGTGGGAGAAAGCCTCATTGTCTTGCCAAGGGAGTCATTGTTTTTCCTACTAATCTGCAGTTTGGTTGATTCTTCCACTTAAAGCATTCTGCTGAAGTTGAGCACGGTTGTTGAGGTTGTTTCACAGACCTTTTAAATTTTGACCTCTCTATTCTCATTTATATTTTCATCTTTTGTGGTTTGCACCATGAAAAAGCTGAGCTTGTTTTCAGGTAATGCTGTTTCATCATC
>VZSR01002395.1:4390006-4404402 GCA_013398615.1 Brachypodius melanocephalos | reverse complement strand
CTTTCCCCTTTCCCCTTTCCCTCATCAAATACCAACCTCAAAACAGCAACAAACCCAAAGAGCAGACAAACCCTGCCAGGTTTAGGAGTGCAGACATTTGTGCTGACCCCCAAACCCGGGCTGTCCCTGTATTTATTCCATGCAGACACCTGGAGCCTCTCGTTTATTCCTCTTTTCATTCTCTCACGCTGCGAACGGCTCATGAATTCCCCACGTCTCAGTTCCCAGCCCATCCCAGAGCGTGCTGGAAGGTTCCAGCCACCTGTGCAGAACATTTTCAGAACCTCTGAGCAGCAGTGACGGAGCTGAGCTGTAGAAATAATCAGCTTCTCTCGCCCAGGCTCCACTCCAAGGTGAGTGATGGGTGGAGAAGCTGTTCCAGACACCACTCATGATTCTCCTGCTTTGCTGCTGCAGGAGTGGAGTCACTGAGCAGTGAATCTAATTTAGTGCATGAGCAGCGCTCTCGTTCTGCATGGCAATAACTTGCAAAATACTTTCTCAGGCACTACATTTTCAGGCTCAGGGAGCCCTCTCCAATTAAAAACAGATTGTCCTTAATAGAATCTATAAATGTGAAGTAGAGGATCTGTTCCATTTGCTTTTGCTGGATTTTTTTTTTTTTCTTCCTTTGTAACAAGTTTAACCCAACTGTTTTCGGCTTTATTGCCCTGATAAGACAGCAAATTCCATTTCCTGCCATCTGTTGCTAAATTTGCAGTTTTCCACAAGATCACCAGGTGTATATAGTGGGGGGGAAATTCTGTTTGTTACTTTGGAGAACTTCCTACAGATAGGCAACATGATTCTCACATTTTTGACCTACCAAACCCTACCTTGATGAGTATTTAATGCAAATATTAAAGAAAAATATGATTGAGATTCTGCTCTTACATTCTCTTCTTTGTGAGGCACTTTGTTTCATCCGTTTCTTCAAATTTACAGTTTATTTTCTTGGATGTGATGGTTTCTTAAGGTTATTTTTTATTCAACTGGTCCTTTGCATTCCCTATTAACTGCTTCTGTGTCTGATTTTGGTGGATCCTTCCTTTCAACATCCAAGAATTTGTAAAGATCAGTATTTTTGCTGTAGCACTGCCCCAGTTACCCTGCGAGGAGACACATTTGCTCTTCCTGCTCACTCTGCTGGGCTCCAGCAGGGTTTGGACGGCTGCAAATCTTTATCTTGTAATTAGTGGGCAATGAGAAGCAGGAGCCAAACACCCTTTTATGCAGAGCTGTTCACAGCTCTGTTTATATATATATATATATATATATATATATATATATATATATATGTATCCGTGTAACTTTTACACCTCTAACCCCTCTCTCACCATCCAGGTCATCGGGTGCTTGTGGACATCTCCCAGCCAGGACACTCTGGGGCTCATCTTCAGGCCCAGAGGTTCTCCTTAAAACCTTTTTCCCACTCTCATCATGGCTCTGGGAGCAGTGACAGCTCTAACTCTGCTGCTCAGCTCACCAGAGACCACCCCCAGCCCTGCACAGCCCATCTGGGTTCAGCAAACATCTCTCCAGGCACTCCCATGCTCTTCCAATATTGTTATGATGACCCCAGTGTCCCCCCAGCAGCCTTCCAGCTTTTTTATGTTCCTCCTCCTCCTCCAAGGGTGAATTCCACCCAGGAGGACTGAGTTTCTCAGGCAGTGCATTCCCTTTTGTGAGAAGAGCACAGGAGCTGTTAAGGCTCCAGTCATCTTGGAACTATTCACAAGTGCTATGCTACAATAATCCACTTTTATGGGAGTTTGGAAGATGAATATAAAATAACATAATCCCCAGCTGTGCTGTTATGTGCAAAGCCATCCCATTAATCACACTCAGTTTTACTTTACAGCTTAAAGGTATGCAAAGTGCTGCTGCCATTCAGGTGCCTCGGCACTGGCAGTTGCACACCCTGACTGCATTTTAAAAGCTATCTGCTCGAGAAATTAAGCACTCAATCTTTTCCCTTTCCTCCAGTGGAAATGGTAATTCAGCACCTTCTGATGTCGGCAGCGTGTGCAGAGCAGCCAAAAACTCGAGGGGAGCAAATGAAACCTCAGCGCTGTGACAGCCCCCAGGGCTGAGTATAACACGTTAAACACCTAAGAAAAAGCCACAAGTAGTCCAGTAATTTTGCTTCCTTATGGATTATCTGAAGTGATTTAGGATCTGTGCTTTTCCATGAGGCTACTGAGCACAAATGAAAGTAGGTGGTAAACCCAAATCATCGTGGGTACAAGAGATTGGATTATTTGTGGTTCACGAGGTTGAATTCATGCTGGACTGACATTGCCAATAAAGACATGAAATTCTCCTTAAGGCCTGTGGGAGCTAAGAGTGAAAACAACTTAGAGCTGCTCACTTCCTTCCTGGAGCTGGGAGCATTGGGGGGATGGTTGGATTTGGATTGTGAGCAAGCAACTGAGTTTAGATTTTAAAAAACCCAAAAATTATATTAGGCATGAGGAAAAAACTCTTCCCTGTGAGAGTGGGGTGGCCCTGGCACAGGGTGCCCAGAGAAGCTGTGGCTGCCCCTGGTTCCCTGGAAATGTCCAAGGCTGGGTTGGACAGGGTTTGGAGCACCCTGGGACAGTGGAATGTGTCTCTGCATATGGCAGGGGTGACACTGGATGAGCTTTAAGATTCTTTCCAATCCAAACCATTCCATGATTCCATTATTCCATATGACAAGGTCAGGAAGAGAAGACAGAACTATAACTGGTTACTTGCTACTTTTTTATCTGATAGCTGGAAATCCAATTTTTCTAGATAGTTGGAAATCTAATTTTCTATCATCAAGGCAATACCCCAGCTCAGACCCTTGGAAATGATGTGAAACAGCCTTTTCTTCCAAAATGTGGGAAGTTCTGTGGCTCAGAGGGATCAATCTGTGATGTATCCCCTAAAATGAAGCTTCTCAGAGAATAAAAGAAAAAACCAGAAGTCAGGGCAGTTTTATAAAGTTCCTGAGGATGGATTTGAAAAACCTTTCTTTTTTTTTTAAATTTTTTTTTTTATTTTGAGGCAAACTTCTGTGCATCTTAACTTGTATGCTCAAGAAGCTTTTACTTGACGATTTTGAGGGAAAATTGTACACTTTCGTTAAAGAAAGCTCTGCAAATGTTCTTTTATCATAGGTAAACATGAATGAGATTTTTGTATATTTTACATCAGTTATTAGGGGTTGTGATCTGCAAAGGAATTTCTGGTTGCGTTCACTATTAGGGTTAGATATTTAAACCAGGAATTGCACACAATTTTTTTTGTGAATTTCCTGGACACAGGATATCAGCTCCATTTCACTGTCACTGTCACACACAGGGTAACAAGAACGCAGTGAATGCTCCTGCAAACTTCAAAGGTGAAACAGATTAAATAAGTGGGGTTTTTTGTAAAATAAATCTGAAAGTTCGGGCGAGATGTGCGATCCCATAGACCGCGAGCCTTGCAACGTCATGGATTTCACAAATGCACGGCACCATTCATCTGAATTTCTCTGTGGAGCTCTATAACCAGATGACTGCCCGCTATTCAGCTAAAAAGGAAGAAACAGGGTCATGATCAGCCAAGATTCACAGGTGCCTGCTGTAGAAACCCTTTTTATAAAGCCCCACTGCTCTGTGGCAGGACACTGATCCCCATTCAGCGCAGAGAAATCCTGCCTTTCACAGACAGAGGGTCCATTTGTGTCTTTGAAGTCAATCCAACCCAAAGTTGCAGCAACGCTTGGACACCCAGATGCAGAAATTCTGCAGAGACTTCCTTTTCAATATTCATGGCTGGAAACCTGGTTCTCTGCCTCCACCATTCGAAGCTGAGGATTCTGGCTTTTATGAATTTTTGCTCGTCTCTTAACCCACAAGTAGAATGTTTTCTCTCCCTCACAGTTGATGCTACACCCAAATGTGGATACACATAGAGGAGTAGTCGGAATATGGAGCAGATGGTCAGCAGAAGAAATTAAAAAAAAAAAAATCACTGAAAGCCCAACAATCTCATAGCAGTGGGCAAGACTCGTTAAACCACGGGCTGGGCTCAGCAAGACAGAAACTGCTGCTCCAGGGTTTTGCAGGAGGGCTAAATGGATGGAACAGAAAGCCTGCATGCTGGCCTGGGATTTGCTCCACTGCTCTCTGCTCAGAGCTCGTTTCACTGAGGTTTTGTCGAGGCAGGCTGGGCCAGCCCTGTCAGCTGTCGCCCTCGGTTTTCCGCGTTTTTACTTCTCCTTCTAATGTTTTCATTTTGATTCCTGATGCTTATAGAACCTGGATCTCAGATTCTCACACTTTGTCTTGTAAACAGAGAAATGTTTTCATAGTTTTCTCCTCTAGGAGGAGTTTCTTGAGCAATAGTGATGTTCACCAAAGAGGTGGCGACACCTTTGACCAATCTCTTGCCATTTTGTACCGTTGTATATAAGTTGGAGTCAAAATAATTTAAAAAAGGAGCATTCCTGCTGACCTCAGACCTCATCCCTGCCTTGTCCTTTTGTGTCCTATTGCTCAGCTTTCCCCTCTCCAGTGCCTTGCTCCCATCTTGGGCACATTTGCCAACTGTCTGGTTTATATTTATCCTCCGTCTTAGCCATCACTCCAGGAATGAGCCAGCCCAGTGGTGCTTGCTGCAGATAATGCACCGAGGAAGCGAGCCACACAGATGGCAAGCTATCAACTTACATTAAAAAAATCATCAGTTATTGGTCCTAATTTTTTTTTTTTTTTTTCTTCCCAAAAATTAAGGCGGCTTTGTTCAAAAAAATCTGCGGAAAAATACGTGCGCGGTTTCAAGGACATGATGACTTTTGGGCTCTCCTAAGGCCAGTTAAAGGATTGTTTAGGATTTCATTTTAACATCAACATGCAGTGTCTTAAATTTGGAAGATTTAAAAAAAAACCCACAGCAAATTAATAATTAATAACTAATAATTACCTCAAATTAATAAGTTTGAGGTAATGACCTTGATTTCAGATCCTGTTGGAAATATCACTGTTTAAAATAAGGACTGGAAATATGAACAAAGTCAAACCCATCTTCATAGAGATTTCTAATTGCTTTTTCAAAGGAAATGCCTTTCAAAACGTTAAATTCATTCCAAATTTCTTTTTTTAACACAAAGGCATATTTGCATAATTTCAATTAATGCAACAAATGCTGATGTTTGCTGTGCTTTTATGTAACAGGAGAGGTTTGAAGGCATGTTGAAGTTTTTCCTGTCATACGGGTAGGGCAGGAAATAATTATCGAAGAATCTGAATAACTAAAAAGCCATGAAGGGAAATAATAATAATAACAACAATAATAATAATAATAAAAACTTTGGGGTTTTTTAATAACAAAAAACCTGGAGAAAATATATTTTGTGGTAAATATGGTGGCAGCTCGCCTTTCTGTAGAGGTTGTATTTACACTTACAGTTTCTTGAGTTTTAAGCAACTAGATTCATTGCAAAATAAGCAAAGAGAAGGTGATTCTGGGTAGAATGCAGAGAAGGCTTTAGTTTGGTTTGGGCCATCTTACTTTAATATCTCAATTGAGATAAGTCAGTTATTAAAGATAATAAAATACAAGTATGTTAGAAAATTAGCAAGCCTCACCTTTTTTTCCTGGAGTGCCATTATTTCTGCTCCTTGCAATAGTTAAATCTTTTATTTTATATTCATTATTACCTACGTTTCAAAGATCAATTTCTAGAAGTCTGATAATATCCTGACCGGGATAAATTCCTTTACAAATTAACTGGAATTGTATTGGTACAACACCTTTCATGTCAGATGAATCTCACTGAGATGACTTTCCCTTTTTTAACACCCTGTGACAAAACGTGAGCTGTGATTGCCAAAACACTGTTTTATCATCACTGGTGAGTTGTTTGTAGCTGAAAAGGACAAAACATTGGTGTGGGAATGTGATTTCATTGCACATATTGCACATGTGGTGTTTCCAAAGCAGGAATAATCCTGCCCTGTGACATTAATAGAAACTCCACTCATTTCACTGTCTGACACGCTGAAATTACTTCGTTCTGATGTTGCTATTCATCAGAAACACCAAAAGTAGAGTTGAGGAGCAGCTGGAATTTTTTTCCTGGGTAGCAGGTGGTGAAGAACAGCCTCTATGGATGTGCAATAAAGTTCTGCACCATCAGAACCCCGAATCTCCTTGAGAGGAAAGGGATTCCAAGGCCAGGTGCCAAGAGCAGGCTGCTCTTTGTGTACACAGCTCCCAAACCACGTGTGAGAACACCAGAGTTTATCTCTGCCTCTCCTTGCTATCAGACCCATCATTTGCAGGGCTCCAGATCACGTTCTGATGTGTGTCACGTTGGTTTTAAATAACTCTAATCCCCAATCCAATTAAAGGCATCACCTCCAAGCAGATCATTTTATTTCCTCTGAGGACAGGTGCAGGTTTGGCATTCGGGTTAGCAAAGCAGCCAGCTCCAAACTGACCTTCCTTTTATCTCACACACTTTCATCTTATCGCCCCCCTTGTCTGAGCCCTGTGACTTTCAGACCTGCACCAGGGGTGTCAGATCCAATCCAAATTTCCACTGCATGGGCATTCCTTCACAGTTAAAATTTGTAGACCCATTTTTGACTCCCAAATCTTAATTGTAGCAGATAAAAAATATATTTTTAATTATTTTTTTAACATACTAATAATGACAACACATTTTTCTTGGAACCACTTTTGTTTCCACTGCACGGGTATTCCTTCACATCTAAAATTTGTAGACCCATTTTTGACTCCCAAATCTTAATTGAAGCACATAAAATCTATATCTTTTAAATTTTTTTTTTAACATACTAATTATGACAACACATTTTTCTTGGAAGCACACTTAATTTGTTAAGTTCACAAGCTTAACAATAAATTTGTTAATTAACAACCTTACCCTGCAAGTTAACTGAGTCTTTTTTTGCTGTGAACAATGATGTTAGGAGAGGATTCAATGGTATTTTGGTTTCAGGATTAGAAATCAAAATATTAATGTAATTTAGTATTATGATTACTAAGTGGCTTGGTCTTCAGGAAATATGAAAGAAGCTGCAAGCAATTCCGTGTAACTCATTAATTAAGTCCCACTTAAAACAATCAGGCAACAATTTGTTTCATGTTCAGGAAAGAAATTTTGTGGCCAGAGAAAAGAGATTATTATTTTCAGTAATTAATGATAACCTTGACCGTATGCAGGAGATCCTTCAGGCGTGACCAAATGATTCCTGGCAGACTGCAGAGATAAATCCCTGTAAAACTCCAGTCTCACAGAAAGTTTGCATGAATTACATTAAACTTTGAGGACATGCCAGTTTCATGAGAGACAAAACCCAGCCCTCACTCTGGAGATATTCCTTTAAAAGTCCCTTATACATATATTCTATTGATTAGTGAAATTTGGTGTAAAATTAAACATTAGCAGAGCTGGTTGTACTCACTGCCAACACCACAACCTTTATTAAAAGTTGAAGCACTGCCTCTTTAATCTGTATCTAAAAAGATACGTACCCCCCCAAAAAATATTATTGAAAATAGCATTTATGTCTTCATTAACTCAATCTAATTTCTCTTTCCATGCTAAAATTCAGCCAGTAGCAGAGCCCAAAACACCAAACTGAAAGAGCTGTTTAGAAAGCCCTGGAGAAGAATGAGATTTTGTTCCAATTTCCACTTCTTGTTTGTTTGAAGCCTTGACTATCCATGGCACACAGAATAATAGACTGGCTTAGGCTGGAAGGGACCTTAAAGATCACAAAGGTGTTTTTTCTGCTTTTATTTCCATCTTCTCTTGGACACAAAAAAGCTTTGTGCTGGTGTTTTGTTCTGTTATTCCACTCAGAGTCTGCTGAGACGTTTGATGGCACAGCCTGAGCAACGGTTCCTGTTTCTCCATGCCATTGCTCAGGGATTTGTTCTACACTGACATTCACTTACCTGTTGGCAGGTATCAAAAATCCAGCATTTTACCTGGATTAGGTATATCCTCATCACGAGGAATATCTGAAAGCTATTCTATCAACACTCTGTTTTCTTTCTCACTACTGGTCTTTCCACCACCAATATTCCTTTATCCAATATTTTACCTTGATCTATCAGACTTTTTTTTTTTTTTAATGAGCTTGGATATTAAACCAGTTTCTTTTGACCTTTTCCCCTCCCTTCTCCTTTTTAAAGCTCTTCTTCTCAGCCATAAAAGCCTGGATGTTAGAAGGCAGTTTTCCCAGCCAGTCAGATGGAGCCCAACCATTGAAAACCATCTCTTTTAGCAAACATATCCCACTGGCAAAGTATTCCCAGCACTGATATTTGAGTCATCTGTTGCTCATCACTACATCACTGCACTGACAAGAAAAAAAATTCAGAGTAGCCACTAAAACGAGACATAATTAATCAAAAGCAAGTGATGGTATTTCTAATTTCGAGACACACTGCAGAATCAAACTGCTGTGAAAGTTTGGTGCAAAACTCCCCGTAAAACAGGCAAGACTCATTGCTGGTGACATTTACTGTCACAGAATCATGGAATGCCTTCAGGCTGGAAGGGATCTCCAGGATGTTTTTGGCAAAAGCGTGGTCTTGAAAAGTTGGCCCAGCTCCCTGTCCTGCTGCATCTTAAAATTGTCCAGCACTGGGGAGTTCACTGCTTCCCTGGAGAGCTTGTTCCAGTGACTGACTGTTCTCATTGTGAAACATTTTCCTCTTTTTTCCACTCAGAATCTCCCAGCAGTACCTTGTACCCGTTTCTTCTCATCTTTTCCATGTGTCTCCTTGTAAAAAAGGAGTCTCCATCTTCTTTTTGACCCCTTTTAAATACTGGCACATGGAAATAAATTCTCTCCTCAGCTTGTTTTTCTCACAGCCAAGCAATCTCTCAGCCTTTCCTAATGGGGCATCTTCCTGTTCTGGGATCATCTTTGGACCTTTCCCAGCCTGCCCACATCTTTTTGGCAGAGTGCCACATCTTTATATTAAAAAAAAAAAAAGTGACAATGCAAGCTCTGCATTGAAATAAAAAAAATCCTTTATATAACAAGAAAGCTGGCAGAACGTTTTCCAATCAGGCAATCACCCCACAAGTGAATTTTTTGGTTTCAACTACCAGATCACAGTGCTAAGCAAAATATGTAGAAGAAAGGGGGCATGAAACTCCTGAAAGAAGTGGGAGGGCCACTGAAAGGCAAAGAGGAATTGATGATGCTTGAGCTTGCAACAGCAGAGCCGAAAGCAGGGGAGTGTAAAGAATCCCTGGCAGTTCTGGAACACTGAACCTAAACTAGATTTCTTTAAAATCAATGGAGAAAGGTGCTAAATGCAGGAGGCACTGGACTATCCTGCAATGCCTGTGCTCAGGAGAACAATGTCCTTAAGAGCTCATTCATTTGAGATTTACTGCAGTGTCATTGCGCTAATTTCAACAAAGCAATTTTGGACCAGCAACGAAGCATACCCCCTTTATGCTAATGTAGATTTGATTAGCTGGCTTTCAGGATCTCCCTCTGCTTCTGGGAAGGACTGAAACTCTCCTATTTTCTTTCCTCAGGCATCCTTCCCAATTCATATTTGACAAACGAGACGAGAAATCAATTGCGTGTAGTATACACTGAATAATGACCCGCAAAGTTCCTAAAGCAGTTGTGCCTGCTCCAGAGCAGTTATTCAGGATTCTGTACACAAGTCCCTGGCACTGTTACACCTGGCCCAGTGCCACGGGAAGCGTGGCTCCGTGAAACAGAGGCAAAGCAAATGGGATGATGAATCTGTGCTCGTGGCGCTTCTGAGCTGCCTCCCGTCCTACAAAGGATACAGGAACAAATCGGGATTTATCCTGATCGTTCCCGTTGTGTTTAGGGAAACAGGAATGGAGCAATGCTGAAAGTTGGGACTGTTCAACGCCTACAAACCCACTGTGCCCGTCCCATTCCCACATCCACGGCCTGGAGGAGATTCTAGCGGCAAATTCAGATTTCTCAGGGTTTCGCGGACTTCCTCACAGCCAGGATTTCTCGGGGTTCCACATTTCCTTACCTCTGCCTCGGCATGCGGATGAGGGGCTGTTTGTGGCACCTCTTGCTGAGGCTGAAGAGCTTGTGCACCGTTCTCTGGGCCTTGAGGAAGAGCTGCCTCATGCTGCTCTCCAGCTGCTCGTAGCGGCGCTGGAAATTGGAATCCATCGTCCACAAATGCATCACTGCAGATGTGTTCAGGAAATAATTCATGGGCAGCCTCTTCATGAATAATTTGAATTCATCTGAAAAAAAAAAAAACAACCCAAAAGAAACAATTAATAGTCTTTAATTATGCAGCTATGGTTGCTCTTGCAGCAGAAATTAACTTCTAATTTGTTTTTTTTTTCTTGAACTAATTTTCATAAACTCGATCTTTTGAAATTTTAAAATGGGGCATTTTAACCCTTTCAAACTAGAAAGGTGGCTACATTTTTTATTGGTAATATTAGAATAAAGCCAGCAAAATCCACCATTCATAAAATTTTTTAATTAATATCAAAGCAATATTACAGCATTGTCCTTATTGCTCGACCTGGATAATAAGATTAAATAAGAATCAGAGTTTCTTACACTCAGATCTGGGATCTGAGAGCAAATGTGCATTTAATGATCAATGTTTATTGACTCATTTGAAGAACATCAGAAACTGTCTTAAAAGAAGTCTATTCCAATACTTAGGACATGTAAGTAAATGCGATTTTACAGGCCATTTCTCTTATATATATATGTTATTTCACCTGACACAAGCCATTAAATTAGACTTTCATAAGTATTTACAATTAAAATGGAGCCTTTCAAAGCATTTTACGGTACTTCAAGATTTTATGACACTTCAAAAGCGTTCCCATAACTCCTTTTTGACTCTAAAGTGGTGGAAAGGAGTCCTTCAATCCCAAGGTCATTGTTACTGTGACTTGTTCTGGTAGCTCCAGGGTCCATACAAGATATGTAGACAGAATCTTATTAACAGAGTTTTATTAATCAGGCAGTCTGTTTCCATAAGTAGAATGATTTATAACTTCTGAACCTAAATAAACCTCCATTAAAAGGGCTCCAAATATTGGGGAAATACATAAGAATGAGTGGAGAGCTCGAATGCCACGTTTATCTTTTTCCTTTCATGCCTTGTTTTTGTATTTCAGTATGTTTCCCTGGCTGCCCTTCTGCCTGCTGCTTTCCTCCCACCCTTCACAACCCAGTTTTTTTTCTTTCAGCTTGTTCCTGCAATGAAGTCACTCATCCCACAGTTTGGCTTTCACCCTGCCAGCTGCTCCTTTTGGATGGTCTACACTTCAGCAGGCTGCGTGAAAGCAAAGATCCTGCTGCCTGAAGTAGCCTCCCTCCTTCTCTTCAAATGAAAATAATCATAATATTTAACACTGGTGTAATTTTAGGTTGCTCATGGACCAGGATTGATTGGGGAAAACGTTCACTCACATCGAAGAATACTCCATTAACATCCTTGTTCATAAGTCTTTTGGCTTAGCTTTAGTTTAGGGGTTTTAACAACATTTTTACACAAAGCAGGCAAAAAGTATTTTCTTTTTTTATGGATGGAGGAAAAAAAATCTTTTGTAAATAAGCTGCAGTGGCCCTTGACCACATCCTGAAGGACACAGGGCAGGGATGGAATACAAGAGTGCCACTTCAGCAGAGTATTTTCTGTGATGGGTGAAGACTCATAACAAAACAAAAGGCATTGGAATGCCTTCTGGAAGGCAAAAAATGAAAGTCGAGGGTCAAAGATGGTGATTTTATGTTCAACAAATTGTTTGTAATAATTCCTCTGGGAATGTGTTTTCCATTTTGCCTCCATGCCTTTCTCTTTGCACAGCCCCTGTGCTGTCCTTACGAGCCTTTTATCTTTTGCTTTTTCACTTCCTTAATTTTGTCTAAGTTGGTTTTTATCCTCTGTTCAGCATGTCCATTCCTGGGTGTGCAGCTAACAATTTGAATTAATGGGAATATTTAATAAATTCTAGATTACCAGATGAGCATCTCTGTGAATCTTAGTGTAGTCTTGGGATCGACAGATCCGTTTTCTCCTTCCCAAGAGATAATTATTCCTTCCTTAGAATTATAAAATGGTTTGGGTCAGAAGGGACATTTATAGTCCAAACCCAGCTAGATGAGCAAAGACACCCTCCACTAAATAAGGTTGCTCAACTTTACCAACCTCTGATTCCTCATTGGAAATGGCATAACTTTCTTTTTAGTTTTAATTAACTTTAGTCATGGGTTTGTCTACCTTTGCCAAGGTGGTTTGTCCAGCTGTTGGTTTAATCTTTAAACCACCAAGGCTTTGGGTCTGGCAGGGCAGGGCCTGATAAGCTTCAGCACACGGAAAAGGGAGTTTTGGAGGTCTGGGATTTTAAAATGTACATGTTGGGAATCTAGAAGGTAGGGAGGAGGTGAGCAGACATCACTGCCTGGCAAAGCTGCAGAAATCATCTGCGAGAAAAAAATGCCAAGGGAACCAAAGAACTGGGACAGAAGGTTATGTCTGGCTTGTCTAAAGGAATCACAGTTCCATCGGCCTTCCAAGCCTAAAGACTTAAAAATATTAAAAATGGTAGTTTTAAAAAAAATTAATAATTAATAGGAAATGACGTTACTGAGCTGATACACAATATGCCCTTTACAAAGCACAGACCTGCAGCTTGCAAAAATCAGACAAGTTCTACCAGATTTAGAGGACTGAGGGTATATCTGTATATAAATATATGCTCTGACACTTTTGGGGGGGATTAGATCCCAAAGCCACACTCCTGACTACCTGCTTAATTCCTGAGCTCTCTTTTCCCTTCTGCTCCTCTGAGGCACTGGTACATCTCCCTAAAATGAGTATCAGGAAGCCAAAAACAAAGGCAGCTCCTCGGGAGACACCAGGCTCAGAGGATGCCTTTTCAGCCCACACATTGCTCCAACCACGTATTTAAGGCTGGTTGTCACCTCGCTGTCCTCTGCTCGGTGGCACTAATCTCTACAGCTAACAACTGCTCTGTGCAGTGTTCGGAAGTGATAAGGAGGGTTTACTCTCCTCAGCTTGCAATGCAACAGCATTTCCCATAAGAAAATGCTTTTTTTTTTTTTCTCTCCCTGTGGTAGACATCATGTTTGCCTGCCCTTGTGCCCTGTCTGATCCTGCTAATGAGCTCCACAACGCAGGTGGAGGAGAGACAGAGATAAAATGAGCGTGGTCGCAAAGTGCCTGCCGCGTTTTTTAGTGCCTTAAAAAAAAAGAAAAAAAAAAAAAAACAGAAAAGATAATGTGCCCATATCTTAAACAGACACATTTCATGATCTGTGAAACTACAACATGAACTCCTAGCGCTGAGAGATGATTAAACTATTACACTTTAATCAACACACGGTGCCAGCCCGTTCCTGAGGATTAACGGCCAGTGTTACAGTCCCAGGGGCCACAGAAATTGATACTTTAATTCATAAAACCACAGAATATCCTGAGCTGGGAGGGACCCACAAGGGTCATTGAGTCCAACCCCTGGCCTTGCACAGGACAACCCCAAAAGCCAGACCATGATTCTTGAATAAAATCTGATTACAGCCCTTCCTCTTCTATTTTCACGTGGGTAGTGCATGCAATACAATTTTATATACTCTTAACTTGTTGCAAATAAAGTAAAAAAGGTAAAACATTATATGCAGTGGTGGGTCAAGCAAGTTCATTTTCTGCCTGGTTTTGTCTCTTTTCACTTCCCTTTTCTGCCAGGTAAATGTTTCTTGTGTCAACAGCGCCTGTTGCTGCTCCACCAATGTGACCACCACTGTTATCATTGCTTTTCCATAACAATGCTTTTTTAATTTTAATCAAGGCAATAAATACAACAGCGAGTCAAACACCATTGTCAGCTGTAAATCAAGGTCTGAAAGCACAAAGCTGGAAGTCTGAGAGGATATAAACCTTGAGACCCACATTTCAAATGGTTGGATGTGATTGCTGTTCATTAAAGTGCTGCCTCAATATTGTGCAGATGTTATTAAGGAGATTTATAAAAGATAGATGTTTTTAAAAATATCCCCCCATGATTCAGAAGCCTGGAGAAAACAAAGTGCTAAAATGAACATATATTTGTTTTTATGTTGCCATGAATTTTAGTTCTTCGTGATGCATTACTCAATTTGTCAAAGAAGTAGCAGCTGTGTTCCAAGAAATATATGTTTGAAAATAATCCAATTCAAAGAAGCAGAAGAGTGCAGCTGGAAACAACCTTATTTCTTCAGAGAAGAGATAGTAAATCTGAATTTTCCTTCCCCTTCTCCCTCCAATTTAGGCTAAATCAGCCAGCTCTCCTGATAATTAAAATATTTACTTCTCCAAAGCAAAGAATTTCTCCTTTAAACTTTCTGAAGGACAAAGGG
>VZSR01002395.1:4359163-4389828 GCA_013398615.1 Brachypodius melanocephalos | reverse complement strand
TATAGATATAGATATAGATATAGATATAGATATAGATATATTAGATATAGATATAACCTCTGTCAGTCCAAAATTTACCTTAGCTGAACATGCTGAGAACTCCTACAGTTTGAAAACTGGGTAGGATAAGTAAAGATGTGATGATTCACAGGGGGATATAGGAGGGGAGGAGAATGATTGAGACCAAAAAATGTTCTTGGAAAACACATTGAAGTAAATAACCAGCGTTAAGCTGTTCCAGGAGAAGATTTAAGGAGCTATGAATCTGAACAGACAACAGTGCCCTAGAAGAAAAGAGAGGCCACAGAGTGACATCACTCTTAATAAAGCAAGCCCACAGCTGCCAAGGCAGATTGGAATTCCACCAAGAACGAGGGGATTTTGTCACTAGCTTTGAAGGGAATTACATTATGTCCTGTACATGGTGGACATAAGCAGAATTCTATTAGATCAGGCCTTCTGCTCCTCCTCTTATTACAATGTCATCACAATGTTTGAAGGATCTCAGGGTGCAGTGCCACGTGAAACTTTGATAAGTTGATTTGCCAGGTGCAGCTTTAGCGGGAGCTGGTATAATGCTTTTATTTTGGGAACACGGGCAATTATATCAGCTGTACCATCATTTTTGGAGTAGGGCAGGAACAATTCAGACACTGACCCTCCAAAGGAATTGTGCACATCCCACCTGCTCGTTTTATTAAAGGAGTGACACCTCCACAGGGGTGGAGGAGGTGGGGAGGGGAGCATTGGTCACAGAAGGAGTGGCAGCTTGGTGTATCCTCTCATGCTATTGATTAAACTCCCTGACAACCACGGAGGGAACTTAATTACTGGGCGGCAAATTAACACCCCTGCAAGATAATAGAGAAAACAATAATTATATTAAGAACTCAGGGGGGGTAAGTTTTCTTGGCCCCGAGCCTGAGGCTGTGAGCGGTGTTCGGAAGCAAACCGCCGCTCCACTGCTCAGGGGCGAATAGTTTGAACCATATTGATTGAAGTCTTTATTCCCAGTGATTAAAAACCACCTTCAGCTGCCGGTGAGTCAGTGCAGGCTGCTCACAAGGAGTCTTTCAATTAGGATTTGGAGTGGGACTCACTCTGCGTGGTCAGCAGAGAGACACAGGCTGTGCTGAGTGACCCCAGAACATCTGGCTCCCGTGGATGGGGCATCCCGCTCCTCCCAAACCCACAAAAACAAAGCTTTTCAGACAGAAAAGTCAGGTTTGTGGGCTCTGTAAGTTGAAGAAATCCTCCAGCACTCAGTTCAAATTCCAGATTTCATCTTTAGTCTTATTTTACGCGCATTTTAATGGAATCGCAGCGGCTGGAAAAGCAGGAATGTGTCACTGGACTAAGAGAGGACTCCTGGTGCAAACTGCCCTCACTGCAAGTGATGGAGTGAGCCTGTGAATTCACAGTCCGCCTGTGGTGCCAAGTCAAACCTTGTCATCTTGTGACGTTATTTAAGATTTGGGACCTCAGCACTGAGTCTGAAATCCAGTCTGGGCATCTTTTTTTTCCGTTATAAACGCAATAACTTTCTTCTGATCAGAGTGTACAACACATCTCTGTTTAAACTGACATTTCCAAATTATGCCTGCAGTTACCTCCTGCCCTTTTACTTCCTTTTAGTAATTTGAGACTGGTATAAATGAGACATTTGGTACACGGTTTAAAATGTCTGTCTTAGGATGCAGTTTCTCTTTGAGGGATTTTTGTTGGCCTTTTTTTCCCCCCTTTTTTAGGGGAGCAGGAGGTGGTTATTTTCTCTTCTCTTGTAGTAGAAGAACCATAGCAAACGCTATGAGCGCCAAGATAATTTTTAGCTAGAGAGTCTGAAATTTTTTAAGAGAACATCGTGGTATTTTACACAGGAGTTCCTGAGGGCATTTTTTAACTCTTAGGGTTGTCATTATTACTGCTGGGAGGAAGGAAGAAGGCTGGGACCTGGGTCAGTGTCTCCATGATGTCAATATACAAGCTTGGCTGCTGGGAAGAATTCCCTTTTTTTGCTTTGGATGCAGGGAGAGGCAATAAAAAGGAATCCCATGGCATCCTCTTCTGCTGAAGCAGTTTTAAGAAAGGATTTGTGCCACAGGAATAGCAAAAAATCTGTGCCTCATTGGGGTGGCAAACAAAATTAGGCTTGATTTTTCTGACCAGATAGAGGGATTTTTAGGATTAATGCAGATTTGCTGCAGCTTTTCTGGAGTTGTCCATCATAGAGACCTTGGCAGTAATAATTTAAAATAATAAACTAATATAAATAATAAAGTAATAAAAATAATTTAACAGTTTAAAATGCTTGCCTGGTGAAGAGGAGGAGGAAGGCTGTTCCACTGGCTGCACTCCTTAGTGCAGAGCCAGGAGATATTAATATAATCCATAATTAAGATGATTCCAGAACAACAGGGTATGAAATGGTGAAAAAGCTAGTACTAATCTGGCAGTGCAGACTTCTTGCCCCCTGTGTCTTTATGTTGTGTTGATTCACATTTAATCTTGAAGATCTGAATTTATCTATGGCCCTCCTCATAATGTATTCTGTGCACCACATCTCTAAGGTTTCTCTCTTCAGCACCGGACAATCTGTTTAAATTTATTTACATCACTTTTTTTTTTCCTAACTTGAAATTTAGTCTAATAAAATTCAAGTTAAAGGTATAACTTTATATTTTGTTTAACTGCCTGGCTTTGCACCTGCTTTCTTAAAGCATCAATACCTTTTCAGCCAATTAAGTGAGTCCAGCTGTACCTGTTATTTTTTGATTGCTATGAAAAAATGAATGAAAAAGCAACAAATTTGTCACTTTTTATTGCTGTGTTCTCTTTTACAAAGACACAGTGTACGACCACAAAGGGTTGGTCCATCTTCACTTGAGCTTGGCTTTCTTAAACCGAATTTCACAGATCTGGGAAGAAGATGTGCTTGGTGGAAAGAGCCTTTCTTGTTCCAAAGTTGGCGTTTTTACAGCATTACTTCATTGGGGGAAATATGGGCTGAAGGGGAAGCAAGAGTTAGGAAAGTGTGTCAGCAAAATACGCTGGTTTTCCACATTTTGCAGTTTTGAAGATGGAGATATAAATTCATGGCACAATTAAATGGATAGTTCTCTGAATCTCACTGCAGATTATGGGATGCTGGAGATGATCTCTCCTATTATTTTCTGTAGGTTTTGCATAAAAGTAATTATATAGGATGCAAATGCTACCCCCAAAAGTAATGAAATGGTTGGACTTCTTCATCTTCAGTATTACTGATATTTAAATCAGTAATAAGCTTATCATCTCCTCTATTAGAATCCACTTTCTCCAACCTTTTCAATCCAATTTTTTTATACAAGGGATTTGGGGGACATGGTTAATTCAATCACTGTAAAGAAAGGGAAAAAATATAATTGAACTGAGGAACAGGACTCCGAAGTCTCCAAAGCAATCTCTGCTGAGCAAACAAAAAAACTTTGTTAACATCTATGCAGTGCTGTGTATTAGCTGAGGTTCAGACCTGATTTTCAGGTGAACCCTTCAAAACTGTGCATTTTTTCAGACGATTTTAAGTCTGTATATGTAAAGGGAAACCAATGCTCAATAGCAAGACATCCCAGAGTTATTAGGGAATTATGGAATGCATTAGACATGAAATCCAAATCCAATGAAACCAGGGATTTAAGAATAGCTTGCACCAGCAATTCATTTCTGTTAGTACTTTGCAATCAAAGCTGTGATGGTGGGTGGATGGACAATGAAAAATAGTTTCAGCAAATATTAATGTGGAAGTTAATATCAATTTACTTTGGCTGTACTTTCATCACTTGCACTTTCAACAATTTTTCCCAGGTCTGCTGAGCTCTCCTTACTTTTCCCACCATCTGGCCAGGCACCTGTTTCTGAAAGCACCGAACAAGTGAGTTGTGAAAACAGTTGTTCAGAAGCTGATTTTACCTGCACTCGCCATTCTCTGTGGGACGGGAAGTTCTGATGATCAGGACAGGTGAAATGATGTATGAAACAAACCACGGTGCATTCAGGAAAAACTAATGTTGATGCCTTAAATTTTATGCTTTCATGTTTTTCAGGTTCTGTGCTGCCCAGGGGTGCAGCTCTGAGCTCACAGTCAGGGTCACTCAGCTCTGCACACAGCACAGACACAAAACAAATCCTTTTCCTGCTGCACACCAAGGACAACTTTCAGGCCCAAAAGCACAACCAAGGGTGGCTGAAGGGAGGAACAAGAAGGATGGGACCTGACAGCCTGGAGCTGGAATGGGACAATTCAACCGCAATGTGCAAATGGACCAAAACTTATAAAAATGCAAGACTTTGTGACTGTTCAGCCATTTTGTGACCATGGTCAGCCATTTTGTGACCATGGTCACATGACCATATCACATGACCATGATCAGCCATTTTGTGCCCATTCTTAGTCCACCTTGGGTGCAGCCCTGGCCAGGCTCTTGTCCTGCCCGAGGTGTACCCTAAAGATCTTTCAACAAATATCTACTTTATTCTCTTAACTCTGTCCAGCCTCTGTTTCAGGTCAGCCTCTCCAAGATATCAATGTGTCACAAGCGAGTCATAAAAACAACGTGAAACCCAAACCATTTCAACCCACTTGAAACTCAAACTATTCTATGGGATACAGCGAAAAAAAGAGGGGAAAAATAAAAAGAACAACACAAAGAATCTCACCAGATTCTTCAAATTCGCTGTTGTAGGCGTTCCAAGTCTCACTTATGCGGATCAGGTTCTCTTCCATGGCTTGGATGTCCATGTAGGGACAGTTGCACTCGGGGAATTTGGGGCCACACTGGCACCAGCAGTCATTGTCCTTGCAGATGAACTCCCCCTCTGAATTGCAGGCAATGTAGCTCAGAGCTGCCTGCACAAAGTGCTCTTGCAGGTACTCAGGAAGGATGACCTGAAGACCTGAAGGAAATGGAGGAAATATCACGTCACTAAACGCAAAGAAAGGTCTGGAGATGAGCACCTTCCCCAGCTTACCTGGCAAACAAACAATTATGAAAAACAAAAATACGCGGAGTTTTTAGGACAATTTGCACGTCTGTCCAGCATTTGCACTACAGCGTATATTTCCTCTCTTAATAATTATTTTCACACATATTCCTCACATTTCCCTCCCAGCATGGAACATCCATCCACTAATGAGTAACCTGTATTCCTCAGACAGGGTGTTGATGGTTTTAATCTTTCTAGGGGGACTGGGTGACATCAACTCCTGCCTGGGAAGAGCTGCTGAGGTGGGTGCCAAATAGGGATGCAAAATGTTAACAGGGCTATTCAAATTATTTTCTGGCATGTGCAGAAATTGTTTCTGTTTGAGAGGCAGCACAAGGTACTGACATTTCCTTCGTTTTGTCTGGAGTACACACACACAAAAATTAGGGAAACGACATTTTACGAGGCAGAAGAAAGGAGAAAAAAAAAACAAAAAAAAAACCCCAAACAGCATGATAAATGTCACCCCATTCCAAAACAAATTAATGAAATTGCACCTACGTACCTTGCAGCTGAATTTTGTTTTCAGGGCTCTGGACCAGGACGGAGCTGACGGAATCTAGGTTGTCATAGTTACTGCAGCCCAAAGGACCCGTCCTCGTCTCTGTCACCTGGTGGAAGGGAAGGGAGAAGAACTTGCTGGATTATCCCAGGCAGGCTGAGCGCTTCAGGAGATTGTTTCATTAAGTTTCCCTCCGTTTCAGCCAGAAATACATTTCAGACCTAATTATGGCGGAATAACAATTCAATCGCCAAAATGATGAGTGCAAATGTTTTGGCAGCAGGAAGTGCTATTCCTGTCACAAAGAACCCTTGCAAACACTGCAAAATTACAACATTACACAAATACCACAGTAGTTCAATGCTAGAATGGTGTGATGCCACACCAACACTCTAAAGACAGCTTATTTTTCATAGCTGAGGGAATTACAGTGAGTTTTGTGAAATGCAGTTTATAAAAATGAGGACTGTGATTTTTTTCCTCATGAAATTTGTGCACGTGACAAGTCCTGCTTGAAGTCATGGGAAAAGGTTTGATTTTTCCAGTGAAGAAGATCAGGATTTGGAATTAAAACCCCTTTATGAGCGGTATTTATAATGGTTGTAGTGGTGAGATGTTTTCTTCCATAAGGGAAGGGCCTAAGATGAGTTTAGGCACAAAATTCTGGATATTCTGTCTGCTGTAATCACCAAATCCATGGCCACAGAACCAAAATACGTTTATCAAAACAGAGCACCAGCAAGCAGAGCTCTGGCTTAACAGACAAGATCACAGCTGAAAACTGCTTTGTCAGAAAGGGGATGAAAAAAAAAGATGAGCCCAAAAGAGGAGAGGGACAGGTAATAAACAGAAATGCAGATGATGCTGAGATGCAGCGTGGCCCAGAAATGACACCAGAACCACAGACTCATCCTGCACGACCTGCAGCCCACAAAGAACATGAAAACTCACAAAGCAAAGCACCACGGAACAAAGTTATTAAACAACCAAAACCCCCCCCAAGAACCAGTAAAAAACACCTGTGAAATCATCTGACACCAGGCAGGCAGGACCTTCTCCAGTGCCTCGTTTTCAGAGATGATCACGGAGCAGGCATCCCTGGGCAATGGAGTTTTCAGCTCCCAGAAATAAACTCTAACATTTGGCATTAATGAGACAAATGCCCACAGTTCTCAGTCAGTTAAATCTCATAACCATGGTGATAATGACCCGATTAGAAGTGCACTGAGAACATACCTCCCAGCACTTAAGCAGGGCTGAATTCTTGTGATATCAGTGGGCAGCACTTCCCTGGGAAACAGCCTGTCTTTTTTTTTATTATTATTTTTTATTTTTTTTATTTCCATGATAATTAAGCCTTACAGAAGACTTTCCCAATAAAAGTGAAACACATTTCTGCAGAGATTTTGCTCCTGGTGTGTCCTTTCAAGCACACGTAGCTAATATTCCTAACGAAGTGCCCACACAGAGGTGGTGTGTGCCTTGAATAAAGCACTGTCCTCTTCAGCAGGGCTCTTTAAAAATGGATTTGGCTTCTGAGGATGAGAACTGAGCCAGCACAAAGGAGGATGAGGCAATGCTGGTCACTGCAGAACAGGCAGCTGCGCTCCCATTCACGTTCTTTAAATGCTTTAAACATTCAAATAAGGATTTAGAGCAAACTCCTTGTGTCTGCGTGAGGGAGCAAGGTCTGTTCTGAGCGGCTGTGCTGACAGGAGATGGGGCAAAAGTGTGGGACTGAGAGAAACCTGAAGGTTCTGGGGTTCTCCTGAACACCGTGATGGAGCTGCTGGCTCTATCTGGTGACCTTTGAGGTCTTTTCCAACCGTGATGGTTCTGATTCCATGGCTCTCCCACCAACCTCATCCTGCAGGCTCCCACCCGCTCTGATCCCTGCCCCTTCTGCAGCCAACTCTCATTTCACCTTAAAAAAGAGATGAGCAAATAAATAGGCACTAAATGTACTTTCTGTTCAGATGTGGATCTCCTGCCAGCTCTCTTCTTTCCTTTCCCCCAGGCTTGACAGTTTTTTCACAAAACCACTTTTATTCCAGCACTTCCCTTTGCCACGCAGTAGCTGCTGCTCCACTGCCCTGTTTTTGTCATTGAACACATTAAAAAAACTCCCGCTAATGAGTGTGTAATTAAAAGAAATCACATTTTCTGATGCTCCCCCCACTACGGGCTAGATGAACATTTCTGAAGGAGGTACAGACAAACCAGAAGCGTTCACAATGTCAGGGGTTGGATTCATGTTTTCAGTAGGAATTTTTTTTAATTGCCAGGAATCTAAAACAACACCTCAAAGGCATATTTTTAACAGATTTTCCAGCAGCACAAGGCTGACTTTAATTTGAAGGCCCCTCTAACTCAGGAGACCTGGAAACACTCCCATCATATTTTTCTGTCATCTGTAAAGTGGAAGAGGAACAGTAAACTTGATCTTTCTGCAAAAAGAGATAATTGCAAAGTTTCCATTAACTTCATTAGGAGGGAAATGGGGACTTCTTTCAAGTTTCTGGGCAAAGAGATGACTTTGAATTTTACTGAATGCAGCACTAAAGCTTCCCAAGAGATCATTCTAATCCTTCCCTTCGCGCTTCTTTGTTTCTACACTCCCAGGAATTTAGTGTGAACCAGATTGTTACCTTAAAAGAAGAAGGAAATTGAAATGTGTTCTCCTTACATAAAGCATTAAATACCTCGGAAATCAGAATATTTTGAGCACTGGAGATGAACTCACTCCTTTTGAATTCTGCTGTGTTACATCTGTTGAAAATGCTGTGGTTTTTTTAAAGGCTGCTCAGGTCTGCCTGATAGGGGACAATCCCCTCTCTGCTCAAATCCATTCCCTATCTCAGGGAGCAATATCCTGTCTGCAAATTCCAGGAGAATCCACAAGAATATTGGAATGAGTCTGGCAGCACGGACAGCTCAGGCACAGCTCGGCCACAACTCTCCCTTTTCAAGGACATTTTCAGTCCATCCTGTCAGATGCCACATTCCCATGCAGCATTCTGGATTGCAACAGGGGAGCTTGCAGGAAATGAGGCTGCTGGAGAACCAGGCAGGGCAGCACTTATTTCCTGCACTTTCAGAAATCAAAGGTGCATCAGCCTCACACAGAGAATAAGGACAGGCATTATCTCCAAAAGAGCAGGTTATCTCTTTTAATTAATCTTCAGGAAGGGATGACAGCGAAGTTCTCTTACAGGGAAATAATAGAGTTAGCAAAAATGTAATAAAAACAGAGGATTTTGTTTCAGTCTCCATTTAGCTGCTTCTGCCTGCCCATATCTTACTTAAATTAACACTAATATTATTTCTTTCTCAGCTTTTATTGCCTAAAGAGACAGCTGAGCAACAAACAGTAAATGAAATCTATATATTTGGTTTAAAAGATAAAATTAGAAACAGAGAGAACAGCGCAGATACAAATTAAAATAATATTTCACATTCATAAAAATCTCAAGGCACCTGCAGAAAGCAAAAGCAAAGATGCCTACTCAAGAAAAACCCAGTTCCCAACTTTCCATCCTCTTCCAAACATGATTCCATCACTATGTAAAGGACAAAAAAAAAGCTCCCAAGAAATTTGGGAGCTCATACTGCACAGGTTAAATGTTTTCTTACATTTAACCCAACTGAAAAATTCCACGCAAGGACTTCCCAAGAGTGTTGGGTACAGGATTTGTATCTTGATGGACCAGTTCCAATAGGCAAGGCTGGGATTTTTCACTCTGTCCCCATTATTTCAAGAAGACAGAATGATTTTGCCTATTTATAAGATATTATTAGTCATAATAATATTGCAGTTGGGTGGAATACTTTTTTTTGATGTTGGGAATGTATGACTTAAAAATATAGTCCTTCCTAAATCAGGATGAAAAGTTAAAATGTTTCTTTTCTTTTTGAGGTGTCAGGAAAACAATCCTCTTGGTAAATATAAAAATTATCTTTGGATCATTTGAGAACATTATACCTTTGATGTGGTCAGGTTTTAAAATCATGTATATACTATTTTTAAGAGAAAAAAAAAAATTAGAAGCTTGTGCCAAAGAAAAAATATGACAGGTCCTAAAAAGACCACGAAAGACATTTAAAGTCTTGAAGCTTAAAAATCAAAACGATGAGGGCAGGTTAATTAAGAACTCAATTTTCCGTGGCGATTTTGCCTTTGATTAGACATTTCTGTGCGATTCCAAAACTCGGTTGCAATGCTCTTTTCAGCACCATCTCTAACAATTCACTAATTTAAGCTGTTTCCAGGACGTTTCCTGCCCAGAACCTCCTGAGTTATTCGTGCTGTCCGTGGCGCTCCAGCGGTCGCGTCGGCAGCGGGACATTTCTCATGTCCGTTTTATTTTGCCATCAAACTCCCCCTCCTGGGGTTGTCATCCCGAGCTCTCACAAGGAATCACATTAGTGTCCATAACGTGGGTGTCTGCCTGGCTCTCAGAGATGTGTGCAGGGGTTTATTTTTAGGTTATATCCTCATTATTTCCCACCCATTTATTCCCTCTGGTGAACGACTGTTAACACATTTGCCCTTTCTGTCTCGTTGGTGTGGCCAACTCTAAATTTTACGGTTTTGCTAAACCCTTATTTTTATGCAGCTGGGGTTTGGTGTGTTTTCCTGCTTCTTTGCAGGCCCACCTACAGACCAGGCAGCTACAACAGATCTATAATTTAATCGTTAAATCCCTATCAGCTGGTCCAAGCTAAAGGGAATTGAGCTTTGCTAAATTCGTGTTAGAGGAGAAAAGCAACTCAATACCGAGGCTTTAAACTTCATTTCATATGGCTGCTCCATTCACATGGAAGGTTCTGTCTGAGAACCCAGTGAGCCTCAATATTGTTATTTCATGAACTAAACTGGAAGAGATATTTTAAAGTACAGAGGACTGCTCTTAGAATCGGGCTCCGAGGGCAACGTTACCCAGACTGACTGCTGAGCTCAGCTGGAAAACCCTTCACATCATCCTGATTCATGGGAATAGAAAGACCTGTCAAACACCACGACCTGTTCATTAAAACACACATGAATGTGTATTTCCTACTGTGGGTAGGGAAAAAAAATGCTTAGAATATAGGATATAGGATCTCATCCAAGGGGTTTTGTTCATTCCTTTCCGGCCCTCATGTAGACGAGCCAATGGCAAGGGCAAAAAATGATGTATCATAAGGGCAACTGCATTTCTTCCACTAAAAAAACAAAACAAAAAAAAAGGAAAAAAAAAAAACACCCAAACCAAAAAAACCACACATGTACACACAAAAAAAACAAAAAAAAACCCAAAAAAACCCCACCACACCAGAAAAAGAGAGAGCCAGAGTTCCCATGAGCACAAGAATCTAAGGAAGGAGGGAAGTTCAGAAGGAAAAAGAGGAAAACCTGTGAAAAGAAAGCAGCACTTATTGTCAGGGCTGTGAAAGGACTTTGTTCTGCTCAGAATTGAAAGAAACTCCACCACCTGCAGGCTTTGCTTTGTTTCTGTGCAGGTGACCACGTGAGGTAGGACATTCCCAGATATCCACATCTCCAGCTCCTCTCACAGTGTGGGAGGTGAAAAAACCTTTTGTCGAGAGTAATTTTCTCAATTAAAGGCCTCACACATGTAAATAATCTGCATTAAATTCATATAATGCCACTGTATATTTTCTTTATGCTTTTTGGCTTATCAGAATGTTGATCTCATGTGTATGCAGAATTATTTCTGAGCCATTATATTGTTGCCTCAATATTCTTGTGAATGTTGTGTTTCAAGCAGAGAATTGGAGCAAGGGCAAACTCCACTTAAGTAGACTAAAACATGACAGGAAAAACATTTTAATGGTCCTCCTCAAACCATTTTCTCTATTATCATCAAGGTTTTATCATCACGTAATTTTACATATTAAGAATTTCGTGAAGAGCTAAAGAAAAAACATGGGACGATTTTTCGTTTGCCACACTCCAGATACACTTGGAGAAGATAAAATTAAATTTCCTTGTAAATTTGCATGTTATTTGGGAGACACTCATATCCTCTCTTCAGCGGAATTACTGTAACTGTTGGAAAATTATGAACTATTACAACCACGACACAAAAGGGCCTTTTTATTATTTCTTTTCATATTGCTTTTAATAAAATTCAGAGGAAGAATACCCAAAGCCCATTAAATATATTAGCTCTTCCGTGGGAACTGAAGGGTTAAATTGGGCTGTTCAGGGAGAGCTAATGAATAAGAGCTGGGTAAATTGGAGAGATGGTAGTCGAGGCTGGCTTGTGGATATCCTGATCTCAGTGATACCAACATGAATGAGAAGAAACTTCCTCGCCATCATTTTATTCCTTGCATAAGGGCAGAACCTCGCCATGAACAATAACAATAAATTCAAATTTATTTTGCTCACTGGATTCTGCTACAAAGCCTGTGGAGCAGCGATGGAACTTCCAACCTTTCAGGCATTAAAGACCTGGAAATAATGATCACTCCACAGTGTAGAAGGTCTCCTGGATGAATAATGGAACCTTTCTTAAACCCAGCTCTGCTTCAGCATGTGGAGGCATTATACTCATGATCTTGGAAGAGATTAAATTATAGTTTTGCTGTCAGACATGCAAATGCTGCTGAAGCTCTCTGAGAAGGTCTGCAGGGTAAAAATACCTTGGAGCGCAGAAGGCAGCAATGATATAACTCTCAGTGCCAGTTAGCTGTGAAGGATTCCCACACAAGGGGTAATTTTTCACACTAAAGGAATAGATCAAAGGGAATGATTGCAGCTTGTATCATAAACCATAATAACAAAACATGCAAAAATGCGTCATAGCCAAAAAAAAATCCCAATATGAAAACAGCAAACTTTCCACAGCCTTTTATTATTCTCTGAGCTGATTCCTCCTGGTGCAGAGTCTCTATTCCTCCGAGATATCCTTCCTATCTGACCTCTGTGTTCATACAAGCTGTTGATACATGCTACCTCCCATTTCTGAGAGCTCAGAGGCAGGGAAACGCTCTGTGGATTTTACAGTCCTTGCCTGACATTCTCTGACCTGCTGGCAAGCAGTAGCTGCCAATTAGAGGGTGGAGGGAGGACAAGGCAGAGCGCTGGAGTTTCCCAACCCAGGCACAAGCCAGCCAGAATAAAGATCAAACTGAAATCTGTACGAATCTGAGAGCCTCCAAATTCCTGCTGGAATGCTCTGTCCAACTGCTCAATATGTGGAGCTCTCAATGCTAAAACCCCTCTCCATCTTCTGGGTTTACTTACTTTAGTTTCGCTTTTCTTTTTTTTTTTTAGGGAGAATTTTTTTTTTTTTTTTTTTTAAAAAAAAAAGAAGAGTATGGAACATTTAAGGAACTGCAGTGTGAATTGTTTATAGGTTTTTGACAACTGTGATGGCAAGTGTTGTGTGAGTGCTGTCAAGGTTTCTCCTTTACATATGGATATTTATAGCCTGCTCAGGGTTTGGCAGACTTCATCTCCCTGTTTGTTTGTTTTTGCACTCTTCTCTCTTGACTAAACTCATAACTAATAGAGGAGCCCTCCAATTTGTTTTGCTCTATCGTGTAAGGTATTCTATCTTATTCTGTCGTTGTTTTGTGGTGTTTTGGTTGCTTTGGGGTTTTTTGGGGGTTTTTTTTTGTTTTTTTTTTAATTAAGTGGAGAATAGTTACCCAAAATCTTTCCAAAATGCTTATCCAAGCATCTCCATTAGTGCTATTTTATTGTTCTGAAAGCTCAGGGTGCTCCAAGCCCCAATAAGACACAAAATAAAGATGCTTGGCTCCAGTCAGCATGCAGAAGAGGATCAGAAGGCTTTATTTACAATTCTTTCAGCCTTTTTATATAAGACACATTATTGGTGCATAGAATTGACACCTCTCTCCATTGGTCAAGTAACAGAAAAAGCAAACAACACCTGGGAGAGAGGTCATGGAAAAGAAATATTGTTTGCTTAGAAATGTTATGGGAGGAAAAAAAAAATAGTTATTTACACAGAGTTGTTTGGGAAAGGGGAAACTGTTGAAAAGCTTCCCTTGGGAGGAGCTAGCGATTCTCAGGCTCAAAAATATTCAATGTTCAGCCTGGCCTGGGACACTTCCAGGGATCCAGAGGCAGCCACAGATGCTCTGAGCACCCTGTGCCTCCCACCCTTCCAGGGAGGAATTCTAGCTCACCCTGCCCTCCTCCAGCTCAAAGCCATCTTCCCTTCTCCCACCACTGCTTGTCCTTGTCAAAAGTTCCTCCTGAAACCCCCCTTTAGATATTTCAGGTTCCCTCCTGCTCCCTTTTCTCTCTGTCTCTGAAATATTGAGGTTCTCACAGGAATTGTGCTGTTTTCCACCTGCTCAGGAGATGACCTCCACGTTACCTTCCAGAGAGAGCAGCCCTGGAGATTCAGTTTAATTAAAACTCAGCTGCCCAAATGAATTAAAGGGTTGTTTTTTTTTTTTTAATATCATCACCTTAAAATCCTCAGTAAGATATGGAAATAGATCCCTGACCTTTCACTTGGTGTGTTCTTAAAATTAGTGAACAGTCCACGCACAGCAGTCACAAATACCCTGCTATACCTAGGGTGAATTTAATCCAAAAATCTCCAGTTTCTACATAAAAATAAGGTATAAAACCTCAGGTATTTCATTTTTATAGTGACACAAACACAAATCCCAGCAGCAGAAGATGGTGCAGAGATTTCTTAGCTACTTTTGTGTGATGCCAAAAATCTGATTGCAGGTCCCAGTCCTTCCGGCAAGAAAAAATAAGGACACAAATTTAAATTTAAAATTCATGCCTAGCAAGCGATTTAAATTTAAAATTCATATTAACAGCAAGCTGGGTTTGTAAAATCCTTAATATTGAGTGAGATTTCTAAAGACACCTGCAAAAGTATTGAATTATCACAGAAATTTCAGGAAAGAAAACCATTTGAGATCATGATTCCTATATATTTCCTAAATTTTAACTCCCCCTTGGAAAAATGTCAAGCTTTGGTCTTGTCTGAAGGCAGTCTGACCTCCCAGGGTAGTGGAGAATTTGGGATTTCATGATGGTCTTGAACGATATCTACCCTGTGGCTTTTTCTTGATGTTCCCTAAGTCTTGCCACCAAACCTACACAAGGGCAAAACCCCAAATTTTTTATAAGGATCAGTAACTCCTGCCTCTTAATTTTCTGGATTGCCACAATTAAATTGACATCTGCATTTCCTTTCATCAATGAAACCAATAAAAAGCTGCTGTCACGAGGACTTTCCAAAATAGCGTTTTTAACAGCGATTTTATACTTTAAAGCTGTTGCTGGGCAATATTTCTTTTTTTCCAGTTTTTTGGTCCTTTACAAGGTCTCACAGCTGTACAGTCTTAAATTCTACCCACAGACTGAGTGGATAAAGGGCAAGAAGGGTTTGAGATCTGGATTTCAAAAGCTCCCCAAAACCTGGCTGCTTACACAAAACTGTGCAAACTGTTGAGATTTAGAGTTTGCCAGAAATCTGACAAAAGCTCAAGGCTTTAGAGTATTGCAGCATTTCTGCTTTTGATTATGGCAATTACCTGAATTCACAGAAAAACGCATGCAAATAGGAGGTATAAAGGAAAAAACAAAAAAATTGAACCAAGCAAGATTTTTCAGACAAAACAAAGAAAACAGGAAAAAAAAAATAAGGTCTGTATTTCAGTCTGAGTTTTGAGGGAGAAATTAATTTCATTACACTTAAGTTTCCTCTCCAACAGCCCACCATGAGTCATTCACGGGTTAATTATGGATAATCAGATTTAGTTAGCACCACAATAAAGGCCTGCTCTTTGTGATCTAAACTTCTCAGATAAAACAAAATGCTTAAATCTCTCGTAGCAAAAAGCAAAGAAAAAAAAAAAGTGGTTTGGGGGAAAAGTAAAAAGCAAATTGCACAATAAAATTTAATTGGAATTACAGGGCACGTTCTCAGGGATGTTTATTCTTTCTCACTCAGATGGAATAAATGGGCTGTAAATAGCTGTAAATAGCTGGTGGAAAATTCAATTTATGCATCTGTTCTCCTGTTGCCTCCTGTTCCTTTGTTGCACTGTGGCTGTCCCAGAAGCGCTTGGACTCTACAACAACACCTCTGCTGTCCTCACCTGGCCCAGCTCCCACAAAAGGAGGGATATTATGGGATGGAAGGAGATATCCTCCGAGAGAGAGAGAGCTATGGAACAGCCTCAGTCCATTAATGGTAACAGAACTGTGTTTATAATTCTGCAGAATGCAGTGAGGCCACTCGGTGATAGTTAATTTACCGTGCAGCCTGGGCGGTTTTTACGTGTTCTGCGCAATTGTTCGCAGGAGTTTGTTAGGGACAGTGCTGGAATTACAGCAAACTGGAGCCGTGGTCATCTGAGAGGAGAACGCTGCTTAAATTCCAGAGCTGGGGCTCAGGAAGCAGGGTGAAATCCAGATGTGGGGCTTAGGAAGCAGGACGAAATCCAGATGTGGGGCTCAAGAAGCAGAATGAAATCCAGATGTGCGGCTTAGGAAGCAGTGTGAAATTCAAGAAGTGGGGCTCAGGAAGCAGGATGAAATCCAGATGTGGGGCTTAGGAAGCAGGGTGAAATCCAGATGTGGGGCACAAGAAGCAGAATGAAATCCAGATGTGGGGCTCAAGAAGCAGGATGAAATTCCTGAAGTGGGGTTCAGGAAGCAGGATGACATCCAGATGTGGGGCTCAGGAAGCAGGGTGAAATCCAGATGTGCTGTTCACAGCTGGTGGGAGTGTGGCCACACCACCCAGGCAGGGTCATTCTGCCAGCGGGCAGTGACAGGACGCGGGGGGGGGAAAAAGAAAAAACTGCTGCCTTTGTATTCTGTCTATAAATTCTGTATCTGTATTTTGCTGCTTTTATCTGCTCCCAGAGGTGGGCAGGGCTTTATTAGCCCAGAGCAGAGCACACCCCATCATGCTAATAGGTTGTTAATAACGAGAGCCACCAGCCAGCCACCCCTGCAGATGAGGAGAGGGTTGTTTTTTTTTCCAAGGAAAACGCCTCCCAGATGAGCAGCGCCAAGGAAGCCGCGTTGGACGCGTCGTATTTCAAACACAACAGGCTGTGTGTGTATGTAAATGCTATGCAAATGAGGAACAGCCCCCGGGCACCCGGTGAGGTTCCAGCCAAGCCCTGGAGGCTCCAAACTGTTGATTTAGCCCAGGAGTTTTAGCGCTTTGCACTGAAATTCGTGTGCTAAAATCGCACTGAAGGGATGTGCGCGTCAGCGGCTTGGGAATATATTAAATATTGACGGGCTCCTCCCATGGACATTTTGATTTCCAGTCAGAAGAATGTTGACACGGGATGATGTTGCCTCTCTTAATGTGGAATAAACAGTGGGTTGTGATCGATGCAAAGCCTCCATCAGCAGCAATGCTACTTTTAAGGATGGTTATGCCACGGGTAGTAGGAGAAACAAAAAAATGATGCGGAATTAACGCAGTCGTCTGTTTAGAAGATGCATCACGTGTGGAAAAAATTTATCCTTTTTTCTTTAGGAGAAAATTTGCTTTTTTTGTTTTCATAAAAATAAAGGGGGGGTAAAAGAGGTGTGACAGTGATGTAGTCTAAGCTGAAAAGGGATGCTTGCAGCAATTTTGTTTTTCCCAGCAGTTTTGGTGGCATTGGGACTTAAAAAGCTGCTCAGGTCCTTCAGGGTGTCACTTCTCCCAAGCCAACCCCAAGCTGGGACAGAGATCTGCTTCAGCAGCTGTCTGGGAGCTACTCTAACTCAGATGTCAGTTTTAATGAATCATCCTCAAATGTGCTACTCACAGCCTGGATCTAAAACTTTACTTGATGGTTTTCCAATTTAAAAACAGCAGTCTTTCAAAAACCTGTGCATGTAGAACAAAAAAAATATATATAATGCCTTCCTTGGCTGTTTTTGTGCTCCTGCATTTCAACAGGAACAGGGTTTTTTGTTCAATTAAGTGTTCTGACAGTAGAAATTTGTCATGCAAATGTTCCCAGTCTCTCCATGAAAGTTGTGGAAGGAGCCAGGGTTTCATTTATCAGCGCTGGTGCATCTGATGTGAGAACCATTTCCTGGAGGCTCCTGAGGTCCTGGATGGGACCTCACAACCTGGACAATTCAACCCCAATATGCAAAAATGGATAAAACTTATAAAAATGTAAGATCTTGTGACCCCTCAGCCATTTTGTCACCATGGTCAGCCATTTTGTGACTGTGGTCAGCCATTTTGTCACCATGTCAGCCATTTTGTGACCCTAGTCAGCCATTTTGTGACCATGGTCAGCCATTTTGTCACCATTCTTAGTCCACCTTGGGTGTAGCCCTGTCCAGGCTCCTGTTCTGTCCAAGGTAGATCCTAGAGACTTTTCAATAAATATCTACTTTATATTTTTCTCCAGCTCTATCCAGCCTCTGTTCCAGCCCTCCCAGGGCACCACACCTCCCCTGAGGAGCAGCTGGTGCAGCAGGGCCCTGCCCTGGAGGTGTGGTTTGGCGTGGGAAGTGGATTTGTAGGGAACTCCCAAAGCCTGCCAGAAGGCTCACATAATGTGCACGTGTATGAAACCTTGAGATAAGAAAATGCTGACCGAGAAATGCCATGGAATGGGACAGACATTGTTGGGAGAGAAATGGAACTGCAAACAAGTTTCAAAGGATGGCCTTGCGGATAAGACTGGATACTTTGGAGGAGTAGAGCTATGAAAGATGGATTGTAGTAGGACACACGAGGGGTGATTTTGTATGATTGGCTTTAAGGCATCAACAGCATTGTGTGGTAAAAGCTGATAGGCCAAGAAGCGCTTGTAATGGATTGTAATTAGGAAATAGTTTGGCTTCTGGTTGTGATGGCACGCATTCTAATTATATATTATATATTGTACATTATATATATTATATTATATATTACATTCTAATTATATTATATTCTATATTCTATATTCTATATTCTATATTCTATATTCTATAATTATATAATTATATAATTATATATTATATATTATATATTATATGTTATATTATATATTATATATTATATATTGTGAAATTATAATTATATTGTCTCACGAGACCGAAAATGGGTTATAAGTTTTTTTAAAAGCCTCTCAGTTGCCCCATCTCTGGGTGAGAAAAGGGCATAATCTGCCACAACCCTGGCGCTGTGTGTACCTTGATGGCGGTGGAGGCGATCTGGATGTGGTGCAGGCGGCGCAGGGTGCTGTCCCTGTCGATGAAGTAGGAGGCTGCCAGCTGGTGCAGGGTCTCCAGAGTCACCACAGAGCTGTTGGCACCCACCTCGCTGCCTTCTGACCTCTTGCTCAGCTTCCTTTTGTCCACAAAAATCGTGAGGGACTCCTCTCCTGGGCGGGGAGACAGAAACACCAGGAGGAATCATCAACATGCAGCAGTAAGGAGACATTTTCCACACTTCAACTCGAAGCACACACAAAATATTTTTCTTTCCAAGGTCACTTAATGCCTTCGTTCTGCCGTGTTCTGTGTAAGCATAAAAGAAAGTGAAAGCAGCTTTTCATGTCCCTGTGTGATATTGTTTGGGATTATAATTGTCACGGCCCCGTCCCTGAGAATAAATTCATAAATTCAGTATTAAAATAAATATAATAGTGTCCTGTGTGTGTGACACTGTCCTGTGTGTGTGTGACATTGTCCCTGTGCATGTGGCGCTGTCCCTGCATGTGAAATCTGATAGAAAGTTGCCTTCAACCAAATTTCTGTGACTGAAAAACACGGGGAATTTCAGAAATTTGGTGTTTTTCCAAAAGAAAATAGAGGCGCCGGCATCTTGCGTTGTGGGTTTCTCGCTTCCTGTCTCTTCATAACGAGGTGGATAAATGCTGTCAAATTTAGAAATTTTAATTTCTGTAAGACTATTGAAAAACCACAAATCTGACTTGCTTAGCTGAGGGAGTTCTTAGGAACGTTTCCAGAACAGACCTGCTGATACTGTCGAATTTTCCATGTTTGTTGTCTAGTCCACGGTTATATTTTCCTGTGTTTCAGTCTAAGCAAGAATTCATTCATTTGGTGAAGCGTTTGGGCAAAACTCTTTACATCACAAAACGACTTGGAAAACTAATTTCTGCACCCAGCATTTCCTTCTGTGCAATTTATGTCCAAAATAAATTGGACAGAAGAAAATTCCCTCGCTCTCTGAGCGTGCTGTCTGGTCACCTGCATTCCTCAGCAATTAGCACAGCAATCGATTGATGATGTCATTACACCTGGATTTTGGGTGCTGAACAACTCCACTGAGCACCTTTTCCCAATCCCTGGAAAGGAAGTTACCCTGCTAAGGTCTGACTTGCCACTTTGTGCTGCTTTCCCTGCTCACCCATCTGCTGCAGTGGCACTGTGCCCGTGCAGAGGACAGGATGCCAGCCTCAGACGGGTTTATGTGCCAAAAAGTAAAAGCTGGAGGATAAAAATCTGGGAAGGAAGACATGAGATCATCTTTAAAGGGAGATAATCGTGGTCGTGAGCAACGCTAAGTGAGGGATGTGTGCCTCCGTGCAGGAGATCGCATTTGCTGGCAAATTTTGACCCACAAAATTTGTCTTGGGTTAACAGGAGCACACTCCTTGTTCCCCCGTGTGCATTATGTGTTTCCCAATCCCATCAGAAGGACAGTCAAGTCCTTAAGACCTTACACAAGCAAAACTAGCATTGTACAGGAGATTTTTATCTAATTAGACCTGCAGGGTTTGTCCAGAACATTCCTTTTGTCCTGGAAGGGACAGGTGGCTGTTCCAGCTGGAGCTTACCTCACTTTCCACCACTGCATTTATGCTTCTCCTCCTCCAGCTTCCTAATGGGTCATTATTTTGAGCATGAAGTCATCAATGCGGGGATTAATTGCCTGAAGCTCCAAAGAACCAGGAATTAACACAGCCTCCTCAAGCAGCAGGGTTTCCCCACCCAATTATTTAATCTTCCTGCTGTAATGTGTAGACAAAGGTGCACAATTGCCATGAGAAGGGGACTGGGAAAGCAGAGCAAACCCTGATGACCTGTCCCCTGAGAGAGATCTGCTCTGGGTTCCAGCTTTGCTGGCACTCCAAACTGCCCATGCAATAAAATCCGACTTGTGACTCACAGCCTGCCCTGTGACTCCAGCCAGGATGAAATTTTTCTGGGATAAAACGCAATGGGGTGGGCTGAGGTTTGAGCCAGGGGCCTTGGGTTTTGTGCAGCTGTTGGTGGAGCTGCAAAGACACGGTTTGGAGCAGATATTGGGAAGGAATTCTTCCCCTCAGCACCCAGAAATCCAGGATTTGGGAAGCAACTCTGCTGATTTGGGGAAGACAATTTGAGTTTTAAGTTCATCTGGAGAAAATTAAACCCATCCCAAAAGGTGGCTTTAATTGGGATTAAATCCATCCCAGTGCGACTCTTTTGTCACATTGAAAACATGGATGAATCTTATTTTTCACTGGCTTCTGTCTGCCACCATAAAACAGGCTAAGAAGGAGTCCAACCATCAGCTAAAAACAAGAGTGATTTAGAAAACTGTCCAAGGTTATGAATTTTAAGAACTGAAAAGGAGCAATGCCAGTGAACACTTATAAAACATGATTATTCAGCATCAAATCCTCCCAGCTGTGCTTTTCACCAGCTCTGAAAGCAGCATTGGCTCTCCTTCCCAAAATTCAAGGGACAGTAAAATCAGGATTTCCTTCTCAGGTTACAGGAGGTGGAAACACTCAGTTATGCCACAGGGGATTGATGGTTCTGCTCTTCACTCACCTTGTCCACTACTATTCCCCACCAGCCCTGGAATATGCAAGCTTACAACCTCACTTCAATTTTCAATTCTTGCTAGGTTCATAGGAACATATTGTCCAATTCAACTAGCTCCCAACAACTCATGCTGTTAAAAAAAAATATATATATATATAAAAAATCTCCCCAGGTATTCAACCCATCTGTGGACATTTAGATGTGAGGCTCCTAAATAACAGTTGACAAGTGGCATTCAGAAATTAGAAATTAATTTTGTGTTCATCTTCAGAACATATCCAGGAATTGTTTAAATTAAAAATGCAAATCTCAATCAACAGGGTGGGATTGGAAAAATGCTGTAACAACTGTAACTAAATATAACCATCTATTGAAGGAGTAAATATATTTTGTTGTACATAACAATACATATTCATATGATTTAAATACTTAGTGCTATTTTCTGCCTCAGCTGTTGAGAGATTGTTTGCCTGCACCCACATCTTTGGAATAATAAAGGGATTATAGGCCTTGATGTTTCATATTTTCATCTGTAGACTGGGAAGTGGTAGGAAGAGGCAGTGATCCAGATCCCATCGCTTTATGCCAGAAAGAGAGGAAACAGGAATAAAATAACACTCCAAGGCACCTGGAGCTGAGAATAACCCACAGATGCCTGCTTAGATCTCTCTCTTCATACACACAAGTGTATTTCTTACAGGACTAAAGGTCTTTAGCCTATGAGCTCCTCAGAGGTTTCTGATTAAATAAAATACCTCAGCTACTGCCTAAATAACTACACCTAAATAAATGCACCAGCTACTTCCAGCTAGTGGAAAAATCTATTCCTGTCTGGATCACCAAAGGTACCATTGGGGTTTTGTCAGGTCGTTTCCCCCAAACTTAAGCAGATGCTGATGGAAATGCACAGGCTCAAAAAACGATATAAATTAACGTCAGGCCAGATGTGGGATCATTTCCGTGGTTCAAGTGAATAACAGTGCACGTTAATCCTATACAGGCCATCTGTTTAAGGGTTTAAATTTTTTCTTCATTAAGTAGAAGGGAGAGGAAAGAAAGTTAATGGATTTTGTGCCTTTTTTTCCCTCCCCTTAGCTTCCATAATCTTAAATACTGGGGAATTTTCATGCCTGGACAGGGGGTGTGACTGGTGTTTGCAATTCTGATGGAAATTTTCCACGTTTCTTTCTCACATCAGTCATTTGAGCCTGTCCTCTCCTTCCCTCATTTGCCAACAGTTTGTGTTCTTACCTTGAGAGAGCTTTATGGAAAGCAGAGGTCGTATCAGCAGTTAGTGTAAGTGCTAATAAATCTTTCAGAATTCATTGAGATTCACTCTTTTACACTTAGCTGACGATTCCCCCCGTCTCTGCAGGCAGAACCACACAGGGGAATACCAATGAGGGGCAGAAAAGTTGGGAAAGTCAAGGTGTAACCATCCCACTTGGAGGGCTGTGATCACTGCAGGGAGGCTGGGGTCGGGCTGATCTGCCCACACCTCTTAAGCCTGTCTGTTTTAAGGACAAAAACACCTCTTTTCCTCCCAACCCCCAAAGCCTTCAGCAGCACCAAGGGCTCTCTCCTGACCCAGAGAGCAGAATGGATTGATGCGCTGGTAATGAGCACCTTGAGGGAGGATGAGTGACGACAGCAGCGGAAATAAATCGACCTGCAGCGTTTCAGGTGAGCTCTGAGTTGCCTAACGAGGTTCTGGTTTCATAGGAAGCTTTGGTATCCTCCTGCAAACTGGTTTGTTCAATAATTGGTTTATTATTGTTACAGCGTTTCCAGGTGCAAGGAGGACTTCCTCTTGCCTTGCACCCAAATCCACCTCGATTCACCCAAAAGCCTGGAACCAGAGCCTGTCACCTCACCGTGGTCTGCTAATTATCCTAATCACCATCCCTATGGCTTTGCTAAATGGCTTTTTCAGTAGGAACATCCATTAAAGCAAAACGTCTTTAAGGGATTTGGTTTTGTCCTCTCACGCCCATCCCACAGTGGTACCCCAGGTTTCCCAACACCCTCCAGCTCCCAACCTCCATCTGGTTTTTCGGGGTTTTTTTAAAGCCATTAAAGCATAGTTCCAGCAAGATGGACCATCACTGCGTGATGTTGTGGGCAGGCCAAAGAGAAAAATATGAACGCAAAACAAAAGGGGGGAAAGCAACGCTGAGTGCTCCGGGTCATGCAGGGTCCTTCCATCAAGCAGCTTGGAGCTGCTCCTTATGGACTTGGGGCTTGTGTCACCAGGAGATAAAATTTCCATAAGAAATAAAAGCAAGGAGAAATGTCACTTTCCGCATTATCTTGCGGCAGCAGGAAATACAGAACTTCTTTTTTTTCCCCCCCTTTTAATTCTCGTTTCTGAATGCCCTTGAGGAGTGTATTTCTGTGTTTGTGAATAAAGACTAGGGAATGTTTCACAAACAGCCATGTGCCAGAGCTCCCTTTATGCTCAAAAAGGGATCTTTATGGAAACCAAGTGGTCACAGAGGCACACAAATCTTATCGCAGCATCGTTCATTTGCCAAGTTTTCCTTTCTGTCCGTGAATACAGATGATTGGGGATTCATTAAATAAAAGTACTGTGCACACTCCATTTGGTCTTCTGCTTTTAACAAGCTGCATAAGTGACAAGCTTTCACAATTAAAAAAACCCCTTTTAATTAAAGGGAAAGTACTAATACATGATTAAAATAATAAAAAAAATCTAATTACGTGTTAATCAGATGTGGACAAGTATCTGTGGGAATCCCCATTCAACCCAGCCCAAAAATGAGAACCAACACATCCAGGAAAGTATGGGTTTATTAGCTACCTCATGAAAGCTTTCTTAGAAATTACTAATTCCCTGTAATTATTGTAATTGAACCAATTTTTCAAAGCATTCAGCACCCACCCAGTGATAATGGAAGGCAGCAGGTGTGCCTCAAATCATACCTAAAAATTGATACTGGGGACCTAAATGAAACCCTGAGTTAATACAAAAGCTCCCTTGGACTTCATTAAGCAGTGACAGAGCCCAGAAGTCAACGCTGTCTCCCCTCCGAGTGAAAATCTGGGCAAGGCTGTGGCAGCCACTGCATTTTAGGGCCTTTCTGAGGTGAGAAAATGGTCCCACGCCTCAGCTTCCCTGCAGCAAATCCTGAGGCTTTGGAGAGGATATCGAATGTCTAAGCTAGAATTTTCAAATGTCTTCAAAGGAAACACCGTTAAGTTTTAGTTTCGTTTCAGTCCAGCCCTCCTGGAAGTCGTCAGCTCCGTGGCTCTTGGGTGACCAGTGTGATACTGCTGAAAGTAAAGATCAGCTGTGGTCATGCCAGACTGTTTTCCTAGAGCCGTTAGATCCAATTTCACCTTGACAATGGATTTCAGCACGTGGCTGAGGAGCTAATGCTATTTACATTAACAGTTAGCAGATAGGTGGCAATTCTGAAAAATAATTTTTACCACTGGATAATCCCCGGAGTAGGATACACGCTGCAGCCAGAGCTTTAATTCTTATGCTTTATATTTTAAGAAACATTTTCATTCTCTTCAGCATTTCGTTTGCCTATTCAAATGTGCCATGTGTTCTATACTCAAGAAATCAGTCATTTATTTTTTGCATGCAAAAATATTCAAAGTAATTAGAAGAAATGCAGGGATTTTTTTGTTACAAATTGCTGGCCAACACGCATAAACTGTTCTTCAAATTCTAATGGTAAAACTGCAGAGGTACTAGTGCCCAAAATAATGATTAGCTCTTTATTTTTTAAAATAACTACAGCAAGACAGAAATTCCTCTGGTTTCTAGGATGATCTCCTTGAAAAGGAAGCCTCTGTGAGGCATTTGGGTTGTTACAGATCTCAGCTACCAGCCAGGAGAGACAAGGAGGGCTCTCATTTCCTTTACAAATGGTTGGTACTCAGTTATGAAATGTATTAAAGAGAACCATTCCTCAGGTGAATAAAGGATTTCAACAAGCCTGTCCTGCTGGAAGGACACTCAACAACCAGAATTATCTTTAATATTATCACCCACGGTGGGATAGAGCTGCATTTCTAAAATGTCAGTTCATTGTGTAATGCCTGGATGGGTAATCACAGGTACTAATTATCCTTCATTCGGAACAATTTATGCTCTCCTTTGAACATTAGGCCTCTTCACTGGATTTCTTCAATCCATCTGGTGACTGGATCCCAATTATCCATGGAGCTACCCTTTCCAGATTGGCCTGTGGGGACTGAAAGATGCAGATTCCATTAAGTTAATGGGAATGACATGGCAAAGCCTCATCACCCCATTTTGAAAATGCAGTCCCACTGGTTAAGTGAAGAGTAATTCTAAAAAGGCCACAGTGACAACACAGGGATTTTCCAACGGACAAAGTAGCTTAAAAGTCTCATAAATTACAAGATTTGTTGGAAATGCTCGTTGCTGGTTCTCTGGCTGCATTTCAGCAGGACTGCAACCAGGCCCAGATACTTCTGTAAGTTGTTATTATGTGAATTGTTACGAGGAACGCTTACAGAAAAAAAAAAAATCACTCTCCTTCATGACTTCAGTGAAGAGAATGACCCCCAAAAGAGTAGGGGCATCAAGAGCTCAGGTACAGGACAGAGAAGACCACCCTAATCCCCTCAACCCTTTTTGGTGCACTCACCAAATGCCTCTTGCTGTCACACCTTAGGGGTGGAGAAGAAACCATCCTCCAGAGAAACGTCTCAACGTAAATTCTGAGGCTTTCTCAGAAACCTTCAGCAACTTATTGTGATATTTAACTACAGAGAGCCTTACCAACGGGATTCCTTCTCTTTTTGTGCGCAAAATTCCACACACAGCGCCAACGAGGGGAGGTCACGAGACCCGTAGACAAAACCCGCTCCCAACGAGCGTTGCCCGTCCCAGCGGCTCGGAGTAGGAAAAATTGCGACCAGCACTTTTGGTCTGCTCACACCACGCTCATCCCCAACGTTCCCAAGAATTCACCCTACCTCCCAGGGTAGCTGAGAGCAGGAAATGTGTCCCATATTTCTTGATCAGGTTTTCTGTGATCTGTTGGAGGGTCGGGCGCCGTCCCAGCAGCCTGATGTTACGGAAGAACTCGGGGGCCAGCGGCAGCGGGGAGCCAAGGAAATTTCTCCTCTCCACGGCGAGATTGTTTACTTTCCAGCGGCCAAACTCTCTGCGAAAAACAAAGCGGTTCTCACTCAGAAATGTGTCATTCAGACAAATGTCCTTCATTTGCAAACGACTCTGCTCTGCTGAGTAGCTGGGGGCGACTCGCTGGGAATTACAAGGGGCCTTGACAGTGATACTCTGTCATGTGTTATAGACAGGACGAGCAACGAGGATTATTTATTACAAGTGGAGGCAGCACTCCATAATAAAATAATTGTTGGGAAAGAAATAAGTGAAAACTGAGCCGCTTAGGCTGCTTCTCCCGTTGGTTTTGTGTGGCCTTTGGCGTGGACACAGCTCTAAAACAACCTGGTTTGGTAGAAATCCAAATGAAAGCAATGATTTTTCCCCAAATGTGGGCCAGATGCAGCAAGTATTTTTGTTAGAGCAAGGTAAATTTTTAAATTACAACAGGAGTTCATGTTCTTTGCCTTTTGGTGTTAAGTCACTTAGGTACAGGACTGGATAAATGTGATAAATTGAAGAAACACTGTCACACCACGTTTGACCTCACTGTGGTAATTCCAGTTTTCTATACTTTTGGCCTCTATTTTGAAAAAATACACAGGCAGAAAGACTCCTAAATTCCTAAAAAGTGATGATATTTCAATAGTAAGAGGGATATAAGTGAATTCAAAGACTTGCTCCCCTCTCCAAAATAAATCAATGACAGCAGGGAAATCAAACAATCTCATTGCACAGCAAAAAAAACCCCCACATCTTTTATTAATTTGTGTTAAAAACACAAATGAAAGGAAGTGTTAGTAGAACCCGTATAAATACATTTTTGTGTAGCCCTTCTGCTTTCCAGCATCCTCCTCTTCCTCTCCCAGATCCTGCCTTTCCTCTCAGACACATTCTTTCTGGCAGATGCCATTTTTTCATCAAAAACAAATGGGAAGAATGATGGTAGGGAGAGATTTCTGTAACTTAAGTGAAATTTAATGCCCTTTACCAGGCAAGGGCATGAGATTAAATAAATCCCAATAGTTCTTAAAGACTCTACACATCACCAGTGTGCCCAAATTAATATTTGGGAATTGCTTTCTGATAGGGGATATATTCCAACTTAGTTGTCAGGTTTTGAAGTTTTCTCTCACAACTGTCCTTTCAGGAAAGTATAAAACCTATTACTTCTACTGCATATGAGTAGAGAGAAATGAAAAAAATGACACACAAATTTTTTTTTGCCTGTAAAGTGAAAAAAAAAAAAATCCTCATTGTGTATATTGATCACATTAATGCAGATACTAAAAGCAGTGAATTACCTTGCACTGTAAATGTGATTTTCAAGTGAAAAACAAAGCACCAAAAAATAAATCAATTGCAAAAAAAAAAAAAAAAATCTTCCATTTTGTTGTTGTTTAAATTCTCTGCTTTCTGGTCATATTTTTCACTTGAATACATCAGAAAATATTGTTTAACCGTAGTTCCTGAACAGACCAGCAAGGCAGACTTGCTTTGACACCAAGAATATATTACAAGTTTTATGTTGTAAAATATTTATTTTATGCCTTGAGGAAACCTTTTGTTGCAAGCTCGTTATCCGAGCTGAGGTTCGACCACAATATTAACAGGAAAGATACAATTCTTATAAAAGAGCTTGCTGCCACCCTTGATCTGATTTTCATTGTCAGTATTTAAGGACGGAGAAGACCACCCTGATCCCCTCAACCCTTTTTAGTGCACTCAGAGGAATCTCACCAAATGCTGTCACACCTCTGGGACTGAGAAGAAACCAGAAAAATCTCTTGTTTTGACTGAAATTCTGAGGATTTCTCAGAAATCTTCAGCAATCTGTTGTGGTGTTGAACTACAGAACACTGGCAGTTCCAGATTCCAATTTTTAGAGCTCTTAATGCAGGCTGGGCAGCTGAAAATTATTCTAAATATTAGATATACTCTGTGCAAGTAATTACAGCTCTTGTTTGAATCCCCTCTTAACCTTGGGCTGAGCCCATTGCTTTCCTCGGTGTCTCTCTGGCAGCAAATTCAGAAGAATTTCCAAGCTGAGGTTGCCTTGACCTGCTGCAAATCTTTTATTTACTGGAATTCTCACTGGGGTTGGAATTTAGGGGTTTGGCTACACCTTACACTGCTTCAAAATCAGCAGGAAAATCATGTTCTTCTTCCCTCTCCTTTTGTCTTGACTAAAAAGAAAAAGAACCATGTTTCTTGTAGAGATAAGGAAGAAATTTTAATCTGTGGAAGTGTTTTAGTGCATAAATCAGCACATGAAAATACAGTTTAGGAAGAATGAATCAGCATAAAGATCTGTTGGAGAGAATAAAACAGAGCAGAGGATTCATAAATTCAGTGTTGATGGACACTCCCAGATGAATCACAGGGGAAACACAAACTGCTAAAATTCCTCATCATTATGTGATAGAACTCACAGTCTCAAAGTCTTTGAAATGCCTTCTGTTGCCATTTTTACAACTTCTGCTTCAGAGCCACAAATTGATCTGTAGTACTGGGCGGTGGAGGGGCACACAGACAAACCCAGAGCGTGATAAATGATTTCAGATTTAACAGGAGTGTTCTTCCTCACCTCAGCTCTCATTTGAAAAATGAGGCACAGTCAGGCTAAGAATTCTGGCAGTGCTGTGAGCAGCCATGACCTCCTTCTACCCCATACCCAGAGCCCAAAAAAACCAAAAAAAACAACTCCTTTATGACCTGGATAGTGTGGCAGGCAAGATGAGTTCTTAAAGCCTTTGGAAGCTGTTTGCTTGCTTGTTTCTGGGCTGTTACTGATGCTCAGGACTGGTTTGTGCCTGGTGCCACACAGACCAAACTGCCTTCCATTCAAAACAAAAGCTGATGTTTGAAAATTCCTAACTGCCTGAAAGAGGGAAAAGGTACCTAAATATGTTGTCTCAAACATATTCTCAAAGAAATACTGATCCAAGGCCTTATTTATGAAGCTGTACATAAAAATCCAGAATTGCTCCTTTTCCAGGAAGAATGTTGTATAAACTTCACCTTCTACAGCGTAGATTATTTGGCTCATTTTCTACTCAATTTATGAGTTTATCCTTCCAAAGTGGAGGCTTTTTTTTTTTTTGTCTCCAGTTTGATGCCAGCGGTGCTATTTACAGCACTGATGGATGACAGTTACTTAACCTGCACTTGAATTTATAAAGGCAGTTGTTTCTACCAACCCTCTGGGATGAGCCTGGCTTCACACAAGTGTAAATCTCACAAACACGTGCATAAATGCTGCCTTGATATTGTGAAATATAATAACGGCACCGTTGCCGTCTGTAGCGATTCAAATCGCTGAAAGGAGCGGAAGGTAAACCAAAATACTTCCTGAAAAATGCCTTTTTGGTGTTTTATTTGTTTGTTTATGGCTTGGCTCTAGGGGGAATGTGCAGCTGATCTTCTTTGCATCTAAATGTTCTCCTCCTCTGCGAGTGTTGTTTCACTGGTAGCAGGAAATGCTCAGATCTCTACGGGCACACAAAAAAATTAAGCCAGGAATTCTTATCCAGCACATGAAGACGTTTCTAGCACAGCAAAGGATGCTTCTCTTTTAGGAAAATCGTTTGTATTAATTCCAAACTAAATTTGGAGTGTTAGCTTATTAAAATTGCCCCTAGTGTTGTTCTTTTTTTCCAGTGGACTAAACTGCAACCACCTCTAAAGAAGCAGTGGAATTGCTTGGGATAATGGGGCCCTGCATGAACATTGCAGGTTTTTCCTGGGAAGCTTCCTTGGGAAGAAACAGGATGAACCATGGCTCTACAGACCTAAAATCAATCCAAGATTAACTGACTTCCCAATCCATATGTCCAACAGACACCATGGTGTTTATCCTCCAAATTCTTTGTGTAAGGAACAATGCTGGGCAATTACCAGGGATTCAGTTCTGGCCAGAATAAAGTTAACATTTGCTTTCAGTGTCTCGGCCAAGATGATTTCTGTTTGGTTGCAGCACTTGCCAGCTCTGCAGTGCTGCCAGGAAAAAAAAAAACCCACACCAGTTTACCTCTGCAGGGTGCTGTGCTTTCCCCGAATCGAGATTGGGTGTTAAATATAGCCCAGTATTTTATGGATAATAAGAACGTGTTCCATTAAGTGAAAGGTGTGGGAATAAATGGGGTCATTTATATCATCCTTATGGGCAATGGCAGCGCACAAGACGAATCTGCTGACACAAGGCCCTGTGAGCAGCTACAGAACCTTGCCCTCTGAACTGCCAGCTTGGATGGAGTTCAAGGTGC
>VZSR01002395.1:4298847-4359063 GCA_013398615.1 Brachypodius melanocephalos | reverse complement strand
AGCAGCAGGGAAAAGAGAAGACAGGATGGTGGAGAGTTTGCTCTCACCGAGATGAACGCTCACGTTGTGCTGCTGGTGCCAAGGCTGTGCTGACTGAGTGAGAAACCCACAGCCACCAACAAGAGACATTCATGTTCTCTGAGCTGCTGGGCTGGTTCTTGATGTGCTCCACACCACGTGTGTTGGACAACCTCCCTCCCTCCTGAGCTGTCGCCCTCGCTTTTCCATGTTTTTACTTTGCCTTGGTGTTTTCATTGTGCCTTCTGATGTTTACAGAACCTGGAGCTGAGTTCTCACACTTTTTATGTAAATAATGAAATGTTTACATTTTTTCTCCTCCAGGAGGAGTTTCTTGAGCGATGGTGATGTTCACCAAAGAGATTGAAAAGGTGGCGACACCTTGGACCAATCTCTGGTCCTTCTGTACAGTTATATATATATTGGAGTCAGAATTTAAAATAAAAGGAACATCCCTGCTGACCTCAGACTCCATCCCTGCCTCATCATTTTGTGTCCTGTTGCGACACTGAACCTAGGACCAGGTGAAATCAGGTCAAAGAGCAGAAAATCAGTGACCGTCCAAACAGCACAGAGGCAGAAATCTCCCTGACAGGAGACTCCTTGCTGTATTTTTCTTGCAAGAAGAAGTTCACAAATCAACAGACTCACAAACCCACAACCTCCCTATCCCCTCTGTGCCACCTCTGCCAGGCAGGAAGAGGCAGAGGCAGATATTCCTGTGATTTTGGGGGATACCTTGATTTTGAGAACTCAAATAATTTGAGGAACACCTCTGCTTTTGATTTCCTGGCAGGAGCCCCAACCCTGTGTCATTAAACTTCAAACAACTGCTCATTACTCTGCACTCTGCTCATCCTAAATCTGGTTTTTGTTTGTGCTTGAGCTTTTGCTCCTCTTGCCACAGGGTCACCTCAGAATGGTGAAAATTCTTCCTCTCCCACGCCCGTGGATTTTATTTCTATTTTCTCCTCCAAAAATTTTTTTTTTAATTTAATTTAATTTCCCCAAGGAAATTAAAGCACGAGGAAAATACATGGATATCCCGCTCTGAACCTGGATAAACCCCCAAAAAATGATATAAAGAATTAGGATCAACAATTGGATCCAACAATTCTGGCACAGCCATGAATCCCTGCACCCTTCCAAGAGAAACTTGACCCAGCAGCAGCTGCACAGATGAGAACAAACGCTTTCTTCACCTCTTTAACCTAAATAAGCACACGAAATTCGCTGCCAAACAGGGGCTATTTAAATGCTAATTGGGGCAGCAGGTGATTTCATTTCCTCTCTGATTTTTGGGGGGTTTTTTTTCCTTGAAACGGGAATAAAAAGAGTTGTATTTCACCGTATTTCTACTTTCTAAATTATTTCTTTTCGTAAAATTATACAGTGGGAAAGACCTCCAAGATCACTTTTCAGAACAAGAAGCAGATAAAAAAGGGTAGAAGAAATTCCTTAGTAGGAAAGGAATGGAACCGAAAACATCTGGATCCTATTGGAGAACACAAAATTTCCAACAACATATGAACTGTTATTCAGAAGCAGGAGGTGAACAATTGCTCACTGAGGAAAAAATAACTGTATTTGGGGCAAAGAAGGCTGAACAAGAGCAGAGGAAAGTCTTGGTCTGTTGGTGAGTCTCAATCCACAGATTAATAATATTCACAATTATTGTGCTATATCCCAGCTCCGTAGTTCCTGAAAAGTAGAGGAGCATCATCGCCAAGGAAAAATAAGGGACTGCCAGCAAAAGAATGGGGTTTAATTCTACATTGTGCAAGGCAGGTTTGCTGTGAGCTGATACATGGACGTGAAATAAAAGAAATTATGAAGTGCTGATTATAATTGCTGTGTTTCATAAAGGATCAGCCGTGTAGTGGATGGCACAGGACACAAGGGGAATTATTCTGAAATGCCAGAGTGGAGCTGGAGTCTAGAGCTGCAGTCAAGAATGTTATTTTCACTGAAAATGTCAAATATGCAGTAGAAGCTGCCTGTTCTCACATTTCAGTAGATTTACCGTGCTTAGATAAAATGTTTTGTTTCAGTGATATTCAAATTACTTCAAGATTATTTTTTAATCAGCTATAATTTTATTTAGGCTGCTATTTTTCCAAAGCTGACACATTTTGACTCAGAGCCGCCAAGGAGATGTCATTTTAATTACAGAGAAGTTGGGCAATTGAAAGTTTTATAATGTAAATTTTTTTATCCTCATGGGATTAAAACTAAGAAAAAGCACAGCTACATACAACTTTTTATTACTATTAAGCTCCAGGCTTATTTGAATCATTTCAGCTATTATTAAGTTCCTGAGTTATCATTTCATCTCACACCCAAAGTATCTTTGGCGACAGCAGCAAAGGTACCAGAGCATCGCTGGCATGTTTTTAATAATCTACAAGCATCAGAGTTTTTACCAGGGTTTTAATAATGCACAGCATCAGAGCTGAGGTCAGGGGGCACGCCTGACATTGTTATATTTTTATAATTTTGTGCACTCTCATTTTCAGCTGCAGCCACAGCTGAATTGCCCAGAACAAAAGTGAATCCTTCAAATGGAAGGTGCAAGGCAGGCAGAATAAGGCAGCAGAAAATTCCTTTCCCTGCTGGAGCTCTTTTGGTTTTTACCTGCCCTTTACTGCAGCAGGACCTTGACCTTTGTCAAAGCAAACCTTGGCACTTTCTTTTTTGGCCAAACACACCCACACGTGGGACACCTCTGTGACAAATTTATTTATTACCATTTTTTAAAAAAAAATTGGATATATTAGGGCTTTTAATTTCCCTTTCTGTATAACACAAACTTCTGCAATGGTAAAAATCAGAAGCACGGCAGACCTGTGCAAAGGATCATTAAACAATAAACTTGCTATTACCTGAGGGGGATTCGTTTGCCCATATCTTGCCTTAATCAAGATAAATCAAAAGAGTGGGAGCATTCTTTGGAAATCCACCCCTCTGGAAACCCTAAGCATTCAAAATATGCCAAAGAGAATGATTAAAATTAAAGATGGAGTAGTTTTAATTTAAAGGTAGAATCTTCTAAATGCAGCATCAGCTTCAGCAAGGAGTAAATATGCAAAGTGCCAGTAATTCTCTTTTCCCTTTCCATCTGCCACCTGGCTTTTGACTTTAATTGATTAAAGACAATCAAAAATAGGCATAAAAAAATTGTAAATTTGAATATCTAACTTCTCCCTGAGGCATCTTTACAAGGATGAGCCATCAAAATCCTTCGGATAGCTCCAATAAGGCGATATTTCTTCTAAACACAGGTTTGGAAGCACGACTAACGAAGCAAACAATGATTAGCTGAGGAATGGCAGGGGATTGAGGAGTGCAGAACGTTTGTTCTGCACCTGCTGGAGTTATGCAAATTTGCCCTGAGCCACTGGAGGCCCAGCCCTGGGAGGTGTCCTCAATAATGAGGCAGAAGTTGGTGTTTATACCAACATCAAAGGCAGGCAACTCTCTGGGTGTCTTGGTTTTCCATGTTTTTACTTTGCCTTCTGATGTTTATAGAACTTGGAGCTCAGATTCTCACACTTCCTCTTGTAAACAGAGAAAAGTTTTCATATTTTCTCCTGTAGGAGGAGTTTCTTGAGCGATGGTGATGTTCACCAAAGAGGCGGCGCCACCTTTGACCAATCTCTTGTCCTTCTGTACAGTTGGATGTAAGTTGGAATCAAAACAATAAAAAAAAGGAGAGCATTCCTGCTGACCTCAGACCTCGCCCCTGCCTCGTCCTTTCGTGTCCTATTGTGACACTCTGGGCTTATCCAGTGTCTCATAAACACACTCAGCAGCCTGATGTTGTGATCTTGTGCGGGATTATTTTAGGATTCACGCCCCTCTGGTGCTGTTGGCAGGCAGTTCTGGAACACGTGCAAAAGCAGTTACCCAACGCTGGTGAAAAACCAGCAGCTGGAATGGACACGGTCACTAAAAGGATAATAATTAATCTAAAAGGGCCTATTTATTAATTAGTAGTAGGTCTAAATAAGTTTATATCTGTATTTGGGGTTTGTAAGAGATGTAATTTAATGATACACTAAAATACCTTCACTGAGGACAAATAATGCCATTAGTGAGCTCTGCTGACGATCCTACTGCTCTGTAAATAAATTAAAACTGAGGCTTCTCAGATATCCCAACGGTCCCAAGGGGTTGGAGCATCATGTTTACTATGTTCAGAGATTTTAACAGAGAAATAAAATAAAATAAAATTAATAAATAAAATTAAAAGAAATAATAACTAACTAAATAAATAAATAAATAAAAATAAAAAAATAAAATAAAATAAAATAAAATAAAATAAAATAAATAAAATAAAATAAAAATACAATACAATAAAATACGATAAAATAAAATAAAAATTGTTGGAGGGGTTGGAGCATCATGTTTACTATGTTCAGAGATTTTAACAGAGAAAAGAAGTTAGTAGATGCAAATTATTGTTCCTATCAAGTGCTAGCGTTATAATTACCGTTATTAAAAAATATCATCTTTAATTTTTATTAAATAATCGTAAAAGCCCACTGAAGTAAATGAAGAGAGAGAAAATAAATCCAGAAGCCACAAAAATGTAACTGGTGATTTCAGCCCTCTGGTCTTAAAAGTGATTTAAAACTTTGTATTTGAGTAATTTATCCACAATCAATGCCCGATCGATTCCAATCCTTTTTGTTCACAGCCTGGCCAGTGGCAGATTATTTTTGTAGCTCATTCAGTGTTTGAATGCAGTGTGAATATTTCCCTTGTATTTAGTACTGGGGATAATTCATTTGTTTCTGCTTGACACCACACCCAGAGTGCTGGGATGGCTGCAGGAATCCACTTTGATTGGATTAACATAATTAGGATAAGCAAGCAGATGTATAGACTAACTGAACCACGTGGGAAACGTGCTCATCTGTCCACTTCAAACTGTTCCTGTGGCTTCAGAGAGGAAATAATTCAAATTGACATACTTCTTGTCTTGAACTGTGCAAAGAAATGGATACTAATGTTTACCTGATAGATACACAAAAATAAGGTTGTTCAGTAAAAATAAAAATGTAAATAAAATGAAATAAAATGAAATAATTTTTAAAAAATAAAATAAAATAAAATAAAATAAAATAAAATAAAATAAAACAAAATGAAATGAAATGAAATGAAATAAAATGAAATGAAATTAAATGAAATAAAAATGAAATAAAAAAATAAAATAAAATAAAATAAAATAAAATAAAATAAAATAAAATAAAATAAAATAAAATTAGAATAAAATTAAAAAATAAAATTAAAAAATAAAATAAAATAAAATTTAAAACTAGAATAAAATAAAATTTAAAATAAAATAAAGTAAGAAAACTACAGCATCTGAAACCCTCAAAGGAGATGGTACCAGAACTTTCCCATTGCACACTATGAACCTGGAGATCTTCCTCATGCATTTGGCATGGAATCATTCTGGAAGAATTGGATCAATAGAAAGTCACCAAGGCCAGAAATCCAGATGGTGTTGGTTTCAGCCAGCTAAAATTAGCTCCACTGGCTTTGGCTGCCTTGTCTGTTCCTGTTGATCTATGAGAATTTCTGGATAAGTGGACAAGAGCCAAAGCCATACCCCATTCATTACTGCATGGGACTCCAGTTTTCCCTGTTAGAGGAGTGTAGTAGATGATCTTTTTTTAAAAATCTGAAGTACATAAGAAATTCGACTTTAACCAACAGCTTGATTTTCTGGGATGAAAACTATGTATCTGTTTCTTAATCAATTCTCAGAACACAGATGTTGAATTTTTACTCTGTCAACCAAAACCTCAGATGACCTTAAAAAACTGACTAATGACTTTTTAATTACCCTCTGGATATTTCAGCCCTGTTGGTCTCAGATATGATTTGTTCCTCTTTGTTATTTATATTTTAGCCGTGTCCCTGTACCTTAACCTATATTATTGTTACATAATGTTATAATATATATTATATTATTATAATTATATAATTATATAATATTATATTACATACTGTTAGAAACCACAGTGAGTCACAACTAAAATTTATTCCATTAATAAGTCAAATAAGTGATAAGTAAGATATGGAAGTGCTACTTCCACTGATAAGCGAAAGCAAAATATTTTTCTGTTTAACTTTACAAACATTGTGCCACTGCCATAAAGTGATAAAATATGAATTTACAACTCCCTGACAATGGTAAAACCCACCAGCCAGAAAAAGCTGCCTTTGCCTGTTTCCATTTCGTATGAAGCAACCAATTTTTATGCACACAGAGCATCACGAGAGTTTTGTTTCGAGGGAAGGACTTGCAAAGTTATTTCCTTGTAATTTCTGAGTTGAAGACGCCCAGCAACTTCTGGATGGTAAAGGAGAGGCAGATCCAATTTCATTTAAAAAGGATAAAATTGTACTGGACGTATTTTTTGACGTTGAGAAGGAGAAAAAGAAAACCCCTGCAAGTGCCATTAGTCTAAATTAACCTCCCATTGCAAAGCTGAGGTAACTCGTAGGCCATGGGGAAGTTCACCCAATTGTGTCCACCTCACATCACAGTTTCATCACCTGCACTTCTGCCTGTACATCTATTTCATCAGTCTGTAAATTCAGCTTAGGGAGTGAACCAAAAATTCAGGATGACTTAAACGTGGCAGAAAATCCATTGGCGCAGGCGATTCTTTCAGCAGGTATTTGATACAAACAATTACAGCCACGTCTGTCGTTAAAGTCAGAAATTCAAACCCTGTCTTTCGCCAGTAGATCTGTCCACAAAAATATTTTAAGTTTACTCAGTCTTGCAGACCCTGTGCAGAGAGTACAGAGAGAAGAGGAAGATGCACAACTGGGGTTGCTCGAAGCCGAAATGGGAGAGACGTCATTCTTCGCCTTCAACATTTTCTTATTTATCATTGCTTTGCCCTGCAGCGGGAAGTGGCTGCAGATAAATTTCTAAAACTGTGGCAGCTCATGGCTCTGCATTCCCCGCGTGCAGTGGTGACACTTGGTGGCAAACGTTACCCTCTGCTGCACTTCAGTGGGACTTCTGTATCCCCAGTGCCCAATTTACAGCAGAGGAGCTTTCTCCTCCCTCCCAGTGCTCCCAGTGTCATTCCCCTGTTTCCATGCTTGATGGCTTCCCTGTGAGGAGAGGCACGAGATATTTCCATCTTCTTCCACGTGCATTTGCCTGCTCTTTCTTCCATCATCACCATCTGCTAAATAGCGTTGCAGCAAATACTTCCGTGCATTGTCTGGGATAACAGCAGCAGCCGAGATTGCTGCAAATGCAGCAGCTCTGTCATTAATTCGACGTGAGCTCGTCCTACCCCAGGTTTGTTTTGCTCTCTTTGTCTGTCTTGTCACTGTGCTTCCAGCTTGGCAGAGAACTTGTTTTATTTACTGAATTTCTGAAATACTCGTGCGTTCATGGAGATGTTGAAGGGTTTCTTGCTCTCTCTTGCCATCAGGACTCGTGTGTTATTGCCTCAGTTCCCACTTTCCTCATCACTGAGGCAATTACACACATACTTCTGACAGAAGTTAACTGTTCTCCTCAGGTAAAAGGCTTGGATTTATCAAGCAAGGAAATTTGCTTTAGCTCCTGGTGCCTTTTATCACCCCCACAAGCGCTGGCACGGAGATTACTCACAACAGGCAATCCTCAGCCCTTCCCAGGGGCTGATCTCATGAGGCAAGAGGAAGGTCTCATCTCCAAAGCAATTCCACCCTTTTCATGCAGGGTGATAATCCTACTCAGTTTTTCTTTACTTGACAGCCTTACTCCTCTCCATTCGCTCTCAGCCAGCTTTCATGGCGAGGAATTACTTTTCTCATTATAATCACGAGCTTTTCTTGGTAAGATATTGCAGAGCTCAGGGATGACTTTGAGCGTGTCCTTCCCCCAATTCCCCATCAGTTGGCATGGAGACACAACAGCTGCTACAAATCACAGGAAAGATGCTGAAACGGGTGCGTTTCAGAGAAAAGTTCCTGCTGAAGAAACCACTAAATTTGCAATCACAGCCCTTGTTCTTGGGTGGCTGTAGATAAGGGAAAACATATTTTGGAATTGGATACCGGAGGAATGAGCGAGCTTGAGTGGAGAAACAAGCTGGGATGGGACTGAAGGATTTGCGTTTTGTGCACCAGGTGATTCTTGGCTTCATGGTGGAGCCTGCAGAGTTTGGGATCACACAGATCCAGGGACACCAAGGTGCAGCTGGAGATGCTGCCCCAGCCCCTCTGCCCTGCCATGCCATCACCACTCTCCAGCTCTCAAACATGTGAGGGTTTAGAGCCAAGCCCATCAAGCACAACTGCAATATTCCAGGGCAGCCACAGGCTGGAAATCACGAGGTGCAATGAATTAATCTGTGATGTCTGCACAGCCCTGCGTGCCAGAATCAGCCCCGAGCCCCCTCTCCTCCTCCCATCCTGCTCGGGAGCACATGGAGATGGGCCAAACGACGCTGCCAATTCCGCCTGCCAGCGCCTTTCTGGATTGCTTTGGATTTCAGGACAGTGCTTTTCCAGATAATTGCCTTATCACACCGTGTAACTTCCTTATCAGACCTTACATAATTTGTAACAGCCCCGTGTGCCCTTCCTTTGAAGATCCGTGTTCCTCCATCCCCTGGGGCCCGTTTGGAAATTCCCAGTGGTATTTTAGGATCAGAGTCAATTATCTCCATTCTTTTTACTGGATTGTGTTTTGGGGATTTTTTTCCCTCCCCTCGGGAAAATCCTGCATTTTCAGACTGTCACTGTTTCCTGATTTGTGTTAACAACATTGAACAGGTCTAATAAATCTTTTCCCCGAGCCCATTCCTTCCCCTGGTAGCTGATATTTCTCTAAAAAGAGCTTTGTGAACCATCTGGAATTCCAGCCAAGATTTTAAAAAAAAATCTTCAAAAATTAAACAGAAATTCCTGATGGCTGTGTTTTCAAAAAAAGAGGCAGGTGACTCTCTTTAAAATCATTAATACTCCTTTAAGTGTGCTTGTATTTGATCCTGCACGTCCCTGTTTTCTGCTTAGAACACACTTTTTGCAGATGAACAGTATTGCCATTAAAATGAGGCTCTCAATGGAAACGCTGACATGCCGAAGCAGAAAAAAAAACCTGGTGCTTTTGGAATTATGCAGGCTGTGTCAGGTGGGATAGATCCTTTCATAAAAACTGTGTTCTTATCCTTACATCACTCTCCTTCTGCAGAACTGAGATGCTGACAAGCTTAACTCATGTTTTTGGGAATGTTATACCAGATATTAGGAAGAGTTTCCAAGTTGAGTTACCAAGGAATCAGCGAGTATTGAACGAGACAGCTCCTCAGCACCAATGTGAGCATCAATCCCGACCTTCCTCCCACTCCCTCAACTGCTGCTATTTTTATCTGGCAAATCAATTCAGAATTTGTGACAGCAGCGCCTCACACTTTATAAAAGGTGAGGTATTAATAAGGGAGGTGACCATGAGCACTGAGGGGACCACTGGCAGGCACAGAGGTGGATCCAGGTGTCCTGTACCTGTCTGAAATTCCCTCCTAGCAGGGTCTAAAAATTCCTTTAGGTCTAAAATTTAAGATGGTGAAAGTGCCACTCTCAGTAGACTTCTGATAGTCACAGGGATGGAGGACAGAGTCAACTAAATAACTCTTTCCAAAAAGGGGTTTTTTTCCCTCTCTCATTCTCCTTTCATTCCTTCTCAACACCACTGTGGCTGGGGAGAGCATCTGATAATTCCACCATTGTTAGTGCTAATGCAAAAACCAAAAGCGAAATGCCAAAAACCGAAAGCGAAATGCCAAAAACCAAAAGTGAAATGCCAAAAACTAAAAACGAAATGCCAAAAACTAAAAACAAAATGCTAAAAACTAAAAACGAAATGACAAAAGCTAAAAATTAAAACAGCAGAAGTGTGTTCCAAGGTGAGAGAACACAAATATGCCCTGCATGTCTGGACAGCATGCTTGGAGAGCTGCTGGGGGGATGTTTTGCTTGGTAACTCTGAGGTTTCCACGGTGTCTGTGGGGAAAAACCAGAACTGACGTTTTGGTGACGTTGAACCCGATTAGCACGACCTCAGTGTGGAAAACCCTGATCAAAGCAGCTGAACCCATCAGACCCTGATCCCCACCTGTCCAAGAGAAGGGAGGTGGTTTCCAGCCTCACTAAACCCAACAAGTTTTGCAGTAAGCTAAAAAACACTCAAAGTAGCAAAAAATGCTCAGAAAAAGCACTTTAAAGCACTTGTATTGAGAGATGAAGGCTATTGCCCAGCGGGCTGGGGGCTCTGTGACACAGATCCTCTGTGTGCACAGCTCGTGTTCAGCCAGGGCTGTGGCACAGCCACAACAAAAGGGGAAACCGTCCCAGCATCATTTCTGTGCAAATTTTCATTTTATAGAACATTCAGAGTCCTTCAAATGTTGGAAAGGTTTGGAACAAGAGCTCGAGTCTCTGTAACTCTTCAGAGGAACAGAAATATTTTAGGTATCTGCTATGAACCCCCCCCAAAATTGTCTTTTTAGCAGCGTTGTTGTGCAGAGGAAAAATATCTGCTTATTAATTATTACAGTTATTAATTTAATATACCTTCTAGAAAGATTTGTGCATAAACACCAACCCTCAGTGAGAGCTGAGTGGTTTGTGCTGTGACTTCCCAGCCAGCCCCGAGGGGGTGGAAATGGGTCATTTCTGCATCAAACCCCTCCCACTGTGATCACCCCAATCAGTTATTCTGTTCAGCTTCCTCAGCACTCTCTTCCCCAGCTGTGCTGGGGCTGAATGGCCCCGTGACGCTCTGGAGAATTATGAATTCAGTTTTGTGAACACTACTTGTAATTGCAATAACCGCTGTGGATTAAATCACTTTTTTTCTTCTTTTCTTTTCTTTTTTTTTTTATTTTTTTTTTCCTCCTCTGTGCAAAATTGCTACACATTGTGGGGACAGAGCCTGAACGACTGTGACAAAGAAATCCAATTTTATCAGCGTGGAATGACTCTTCCCAGATTGAATAATGGTGCTACTGTCAGCAAGGCTTTTAATTGAAATGGATTTTATACAGAAAACTAAACCTGGCCTGGCCTGAGAGATCCAAAGTCCTCCAAGTGCCAGCTCACCCAGTGACTCAGAGAACTGATTCAAGAAATCTTTGCCTCTTCACCCTGCAATATACACGGTAATGCTGCGCACAAGCATTAAAAAAATAAAATAATTTATCTTATTTAAAAATGAAAAAAAAATTATAGGAGAGGTTGGAGCACTTCTGCTATGGAGACAGGCTGAGTTGGGGCTGCTTGGAGAAGAGAAGGCTCCAAGGAAGGAATTTTTCCCTGTGAGGGGTGGTGGAAGGTGTCCCTGCCTTCCAACTGGATGGGCTTTGAGGTCCCTTCCCACCCAAACCACTCTGTGATCCTGTGACTCTATATTTCAACTTATATTTCAACTATATTTCTATATTTCAACCAAAAAAAACCCGCCGTGAATGACTGCGAGCAGCCTTTATTGGCTCCCGGGGCTGTGAAAACAGATTTTTGCAGCGTTGGGCACCTTTTTAAAGCACCATCCTGGTTATGATGTAGCTGCACTGAATGAATCACTCCACGTCAAGGGAGCCAAAATGCTGCCTGTCAGCCCAGGCCCTGGAGTACAAAAAGGCTGGAAACGTGGTTGTTTCCCATTCACAAAGGTGTTTATTTACACGGTGTGCTGATGTCAAACTGCCTGCTGTGATGAGCTGTCTGCAGCAGGCTGTCCTAGCAGAACCCCTTCCACCTCACACTCAATCATGTTTAGCCCCAATAAGCCAAGACAATAAATGGAGAAGAATCACACACGTGGCAATGCACTTCTGTCCGTGTCCTGCCTTTCAGCACTCTACTGCATTTATTAAAGAGTGTGATGCCAGCCACAGAAAAGTTTCAGCCACTAATCACTAGTTCCAAGACGCAGTCGGGCTTTGATTTTATTTTATTTCTTTTTTTTCCCTGCTCAGCTCGGTGCGTTTTGGATTCCATCCCGCATCAGCAATTTTGGGCCTCTTAGCACGAAAATTAAATGCATTCCAAAACTGGTGTTGAAACTAAGAGAACTCAATAGCTGTCAGAGCTGCACACACAGCTACAAAATTGGCTAAAGCACAGGTAGAGGGGTGGTCACCATCTGGACAGCATTCACCTGGTAAATACACATTTCTCACGTCGGGGATTTGGCATTTCGCTCCTTCTGAGCTCACTGCCAGGATGAAGGCACCTGAGCAGAACCCAGACCTGGAGCTTCTCAAAAGTCCAGACCTCCTTCCTGTGGTGTGGAGTTCCACAGCCTGTATGTGCTGAAATATTGTTAAAAACCAGCTCTTGTGAGGCTTGGCTTGCTCTTTGTGCCCCACCAGATAAGCTCAGGATCCACCAGTGCAGCTCATGCCTGTTGATCTGACAGCCTAAGGAAAAAAAAAATCCCAATATTCCAGCTTCCCTAGCTTGCTGGGGAAAATTCAAGGCAGAATCTTCCGTGGTGGTTGAATATTCCCAATGTTCACCCATGCTCCAGGCACTTGTGAAGTTCCTGGTTAATAATCTCACTGCAGTGACATTAGGGAAGAAAAGAGCTGTTGGAGAAGGGGTTTTTTTTTGATAATGATGGAGTTGTTTAAAAGAGAGAAAAGGAAAAAGGAATGGAAGAGATCACGCACAAGGATTATTCACGGTTATTTTTGGAAGAAGAAAAAAAGTAAAATATTCCCAGAAAACTGTCTCAGAGTTCTTGTCTCTGGTTTTCACTTTCCTGCTCTATTTTAATTGGCAATAAGCTAAATTAATTTTCCTTATTTAGCCTGGTGGTTGGTGTGGGGTCTCCCTGTCTGTATCTCAACCCATGAGATTTTTCACCTCATTTTCACCTCGTGTAGAGGACGGGGACTGTGAGAGTGGCCAGCAAAGGTCCAACAACCACAACGCTAAAAAATCCCCAAATTTAGAACGAGAATTTAACATGGAGTGTTTAAGAGACCCACAAATTTCCTGGCTTTCCTAATCCTTCCTGTTTTTTTTTTTAATCTACACCACGTTCTTACCTAGAAAAAGTTTTGCTTCCCCTAATTCCTGTTTTCTTGTATTGTATTTTAACAGCCTGTATCAAGCTGCCTGGTTCTTAATGTAACCACACAACATCCCTGCTGTGCTTAACTTTTTATTTCTGTTGTCATTTATGCTTTGTTTCTTTTTCCTTGTACGGCGTTAAATTGCTACAGTTCTAAATTCACATTTTACTCATCTTTGGTAGTTGCCATGATATCACGGGTAAAAATACAGAATAATAGCAATGCCCAATGAAGAATAACAATTTGATTTTGTAGAGAAAATTATTTTTAAAATTCAGATTTTGTAAAGCATGCATCGCTTGAGTGCATTAAAAATTCTAAAAGTGTGATTTTCTAATTGTGAAATACACATAACACAGCAGGCATCATAAAATATTACTACGGTTCACACCACTCACAGAAAGAAAAAAAAATCTATGTAAGCTTCTAAAAAAACCTTATTATTTAAAAGAATAAGAAGTTTGCATTCTGCTACACAACTTCTCCTGCTCAGTACAAGGGCTGCTCTGTTCTGTGAACTGCCACTTGAAATAATAATATTTTAAAGGCTGTTTTTGTGAGGGGGTTTGTAAAAACAACAATACCTGCTGGTGATTTAGTAAAAGCGAAGAGCTCTTAGGAAATACGGGCAGTATTTTCAGCTGGAAGTTATTAAAAAGGTGCATTAGAGGGTAAAAAAGAAAAGCATTATACCCGTGGAAGTGTTGCTAAATAACTCCCTTTTATTGTGTTCTGTGAGCTATTAGCCTTCAGAAAGTTCAGCACAATAACATCTAGAGACAATCCAGCAAGGAAAATACAGCAGTAAAGAAATCCTTTTGTGTCTCCATCACCTCTGCAAACACCAGCCAAGGAGCCACAAGGTCTGAAGGCAAGCTTTGTAATTTCTCTGCTGCTTAAGCTGTAAATAATTGCTTTCTGTATGCTGAAATGTTTACTACAGGCATTAAATGTCAGCATCTCCACTGACCTTGTGTCCTCGCTGTCAGGGTTGTGCAGAGTTTTTGCTGCAGGGGAAAAAAAATAATAAAAAAAAAAAGGCGACAAACAGAAAATCTGATCTGAAGTTTTTTTTTTTTTTTAAAGCTATTTGTTTACTGTGAGGCGCAATTTATCAATTTTTTAGTCAATCACACATGTGGGCATGCAATTAAAGCGTGAAGATGCAGTTTGGTGACCCTGGTGCTGTACTTGATTGTGGCACACACACACACACAAAAAAAAATATTGAGCAAAGCACTGTAGCAACTGCTCATTAAATTGATAGTTCCTATCACTTTCAAGGCACGAGCTGCACAATATTTATCTCAATCACTAAAACAGCCTAGAAAACATCAAACTCCACTGCCCCAGGAAAAGGCAAATTCACCCCCAGCCTTAATTTTCAGTTCCAAGTTCAGAATCCTCCAGCTTGTACGTGGGCTGTAGGGAATTTTGGGAGAAGGTGACTCTGGGATATAGGGATTTCTTGGCAAACAGAAGGTCCTGAAAATTATTAAACTGGTGGTTATGAAGGCATTTCTCCCCATCACCATGGACAAAAGCTAGAAAACCTAAAAGCTAGCAACTAGGTATCAAAAAATAACTCTCAGTGGTCACACCCTTTGTACTTCAAGGTCGGAGCAAATCGAGTATCTGAGTCCGTCCTTGCCTCTTTCTGCTCTACAAAAATGAACCCTCAAACGCTTCCATGGCTTTTATATTTCACTTCTCAGTGCCCATCAGAATGGCCCCTGCTGGTCTCTCTTTCTCTAAAAGGTAAAGAAGGAATAAAGTCTTGTAAAAAAAAGGTGTGGGTGGTGTTTGCTCTCCCCTCGTGGCACCACGGCAGCTTTAATTTAGTTGGGCTTCGAGGAAGTGTTGCCAGTTGCTGGCAGAGCGTTGTTAATGGTTTATAAAATATTCTTTTAATTGATGAAATGCACCCGGAGGCCTCTTAGGGAAAATAAGCCAGGGAGTGTTTATATGCAAGTAAGCCTAAAATGGATCCTATTGCAGAGCAGGATGTCAGCCAAAATATCCCAGTCACTTATAGCAAAGCACTTTTCAAACACTTTACTGACTCTAAACTTCCTCCCTTGAGTAGGATAAGGGACTACATAAATGACATTATTTTTATTTTTATTCTGTGGGCTGAGGTTGATATGATTGCTCCCTAGGTCAGCCAAATCCTCGTAGACAATCGCGTTTAAGCATTTTAAAGTATTAATTCCTCCAAAGGATCATAGCCAAGCCAAGACAGATTATTTTCATGAATAATTCTTGTGAACTATGATATCAAATGCTTTACTAAGTTCAGATATTAATCTAATGCATTCTACTGTTCTCCCCAGAATATGGAAATCAGAGTCAGTGGTTCAGAAAATTCCTCAGCAAGGCTGGAGGTCCTTGTGGCTGAGGCTATGAAATATAATATCATGAGCTTCGAGAATGGATGGATCAATGAATAAAAATGGGATAAGCATCCCTCATCTTCTCAAAGCTCCTGGAGGGAGCTGGAGCCTCATTACAGTGCATGTGAATGAGTTTGCTTGCACACGCTCTGCTTAGACAGATCTGCATCAAGGCACAACGTGAACGAGGTGAGTGTTGGGTTTGAGCATCCCATAAATCACCTGGGAGGATTGCTGAGGGCATTTCCTTTGGCAGCACCTTCTAAAATATAGCCACAGGGATCAACTCAGTGGAAGTTTAGAGGAAAATCAACTGTGAAGCCTACAGTTTTGATCTGGGCGTTTCTTGTGGATAAATGTTTACACTGAGAGCATTTCTGCACACCAGATTTCTCCATAAACATTCCAGGGCGGTTCTGCTTGCCCGTGTGAGCGAAAACAGCCTCTCAACTCAACTAGGTCAAGTCTCTAACAAACAAAGGGATAATTATGATGTGCATTCTGTCACAAAAAAAGCGTTTTGGGGCTGGGGGTGAGCTGCAGGAGGAATGAAACCAAACTGAAGCTTCCCGTCTCCCTCAATGAACCACAATAATAAAATAAACCGCAATATTCGGGATCAGCTTCCTTTTCTGTTCTCTTCCAATCCCCTTCTACCATTTCTGGCAGGAGTAGAAAGTCAGCTGTGAAAGAATTTTAGTTAAGCAGGATAAACTGGCAAGAAGCCACTGCTTGAATGCCCTCAGCTGAGTGCAGCCCTGGGCTTGTGTGTGCTGTAAAAAAGAAATGTGGGGGATATTGGGGTCTGACCCTGCTCTGAACCCACCCCTGAGGCTCAGCTGCACCTTCCACCCTCACACCAAATTTCTGTGGCATAGGAATGCCCAGCATCACAGATTTTTTCCTTTGGACTGAGATGGAATGCTCAGTAATATAATTTCTCAGGAATATGGATCATGCTTTAGCCAGCTTTAATCCTCGATCGAATTTTTCCTATCCCTGTGACCGACCTTTGTTATGGACACGGGAGCTCGGCATATAAATTGATTTTTTACAAAAGTAACCTTCAGCTGCGAGAAGGGAGTTGTGTGTTTTTGGAGACAGACCAAATACTGGAATAGCGGTGCCCAGGTCAAGAAAAAGATGTGATAAATGCTAATGGCTCACTGTAGGAACTCGAGGATGACAAAACACAGAGAAAAAGTGGTTGTTGCTGCCTGTGTCACCTCCTGTGCTTATCACAGGGCATGGAAACCCATAACCCTTCCTTTCTGAGTCAAAGTTCTGCAAATATTTGCCTTAGCTGGAGCAGTCAATATTGGGATCACTTTGTCAGACATCTGCTCGGAAAAGGGCCAAAATTGTAAGAGATCCGTCCCCCAGGAGACACGACAGCACTGCTGACACAAGTGAATGGTAATATTTAGCCCCATACTTGAAAAACCAAAGCTTTAGAGTAACGTTTTTTAGAAGAACATTTTTTTCAGCCCAGTTTTTGGGGACTTGGTGACCCAACAGGACCAATTGCATTAATGGCACTTAGTGTTGAAGTTTCTGCTTCAGGGCGGAATGAAAAAGTGACAGAAATCAAATCCCAAAGTTGTCAATTCTGTCAAAGAGTTCCTGCCAATCCAAACTTCAAACATTAATTTAAAAGCAAAAAAAAAAAAAAAAAAAAAAAGTGACTTATCTGTCCTTCCTCAGCTGTGCCTTCTACATTCCTTGCTGCCTTATGAGAAGGATTTCATTTTCTCTTTTTTTTTTTTTTATTTTGGGGGTTTTTAACTAGTTTTAGCAATAAACAATTTCAATGAATATCAAGTATAATAGCGCCAGTCTATTACCTATCCCTTTGTAAGTCCTTCCTCATTTGCCAAAATAATCCAGGGCTGTCTGCATTAGAGACTGAGAGATGCTGCAGTAATGGGCACACTTTTAATTTCTCTCATAAACAGAACACCCAGATTTATTCAGAACACTCTGGATAAACTATTCAGAGGTTTTGTTTATTCATTCCTTAAGATTTCTTAAGTTGGGGTAGCAGCAGTAGCTGCAGAGGGAAATCCAGAGGGTACAAAGTGAACTTTGGGGATTAATTCTTCGTTTTTGTACCCCTTCACGAGGCAAAAATATCAAAGCAAGACTAGTAGTTTTTAAAGTAATTCCAAGTGTCAGTGGACACGGACTCAGCCTGAAACAGGAGGCTTCTGCCAATGTTAGAACAACCTGTTTCCCAGGACAGCTGATCAGTTGGTTTCTGCGTGGAACAACTCACAACTATCAAGCTCAGGATTTTTACAATGTACTTTTCCCTCTCTTCAAAAGAAAAAAAAAAAGAAAAAAAAAAAAGGAAGACAGCTTCATTCAGACAGGTAATTCTCTGAAGACATATGACATCTTTAGAGTTTTACCTTCAAGGTCTTAACAACTTTTTGATTCTGAGATCATACTGTGTATAGAAGGTTAATTCAGTGACACTGGAACAAGAATGGAAAGTGGCAAACTCAGAAATACACTTGAGATAAGACTTGACATGCTTTAATGGAGAAAGATATGCTATTCTTGAAAACCCCGTTGCTTTTACAGGATTTTCCTCTCCAAAAGAATTTGTTGTTGAAGTCTCACCTTCAGAACTTGAACAAGAATACAAAATAGCCACATACTTTTTATATGTTGTCAATGCCTCCAGCCTGCTTTTAATCCAAACCAGCAGAATTTTCCCACACAAATCCATGTATTGATCTTCCTCACCTCTCCCAAAGCCTTGTGCAACCATGAGCCCACTCGATATATGTCTTTTTAACGCAGAAACAGGTGCTGCTCCACACTGTATTTATTTGGAATTAGATGGTCTTCATAAGGCTTCATCCAGCTGGATGTTTCAAAGAGAAAGGACAAGTTTTCCACAGCTCTTCTGTCATAGTCGAGACGGCCAGTGCGCTCAGAGTGCTTCAGTAAAAATTTCAGGGGGCTTCAAGTATCAGGACTGTGTTATCTAAGAGGTCTTTCATACCTTTTTTATGGATCTTTCCAACTTGCAGCTCCACCAGCTCTGGCTCTTTCTCTCCTTCTTCTCTCTTCCCTCTGCAGTCCCGGCTCGCTGCTCCCTGTCTGTCCCTCGTACAGTGGCTCACCTGATCTGTCCCTTGACCCACCTCCTGTCCCTCTGTCCTTCCAGCACAGCCAGCAAACTTCAACTGACTCCAACTCACTCTTTATCACAGCCTCAGCCTTGAGGGCACGGCTGTTCCCACTCTTGGGTGATTAACACAGCTGCAATATATCAGGGGTAAGATTTCCTTTAGCTCTGTCTCAGTCTTCCCACACTCTTCCACCGTTGCCTGGCTGGGATGGAGTTAATTGTCTCCACTGTAGCTGGTGTGGGGTTGTGTTTGGATATGTGATAAAAACAGCGTTGACATCACAGGCTGAAGTTTTTGTAGAAAGCTGGTAGACACTTCCTGATGCCTTTTTTTTTTTTTTACTGCCATCAAGTATATAGCACTTACACAACTTGTCTCAGTAGAGTTTTGATTTCAATAACATATATATCTGTAGGTGAGAGAGACACCTGTGAAATACATAATTATTCATTACGAAATTGTGTGTCAGAGTCTAGCTCTTGGCAGGAATTTCTTGGGTGGTGCACAGGAAAAAGAAGAGTTATGGGTGCTGTGCTGTGCTGCTGATGGGAAGTAGAGAATAAAATCTTGTCCTTTCATTGCTTGCATGCACAAACTTTGCCTTTTCCTTGAGTGAACTGACTTGGCTTGACCTGTGAGGGTTTTCCTTAACTCCCCCAGGGCACAGAGCAAGGCTGATGGATGTGTGATTTCCTAAATCCTCCTTTAAGCCCTTCTTACAGGTAGAGGTGACATCAACTTTCTCCCAGTCTTCTGGGACGTCATCCCCTGACCCCCACAACTCCTCAAAGGTTATGGGGTGCAGCCTCATAATTACATCAGCCAACCTTATTAACACCCTCAGGGTTAATAAGGGTCAGGCTCCTCTAATGGCTCACTACAACTCTTCCTTCACTGGTGATGGGTCTGTTTGTCAAATTGGTGTTCCCAAGTTCTGGGGTCCAACAGTTCTGGTGAAGACAGGTGAAGGATGTTTTGAGAACCTCAACCTTTCCAGCTTTGTTGGTGACACCTTTCCTGTTAAACAGTGGGCTGGCAATTTTCTTCTGTCTCCACACCTGATGGACCTTTTCTGGTAGTTTTTTGGCATCTCTGGCCAATTTGAGCTGAGATTTTTGCTTTTTTAACTGCACACACCTCATCGATGCCCTTGGAGTCCTCAGTGGCTGCTTTTACACCCCTGCTGCTCTTTCAGATTTGAGCAGACCCAGGAGCTCACAGCAAGCCAAGAGAGTTCTCTTCTTCTGCCTGCTTCCCTTCCCTTTAAAAGGCACGAATTCTTTTGTGCTTCCAGGAGAACGTTCCAGAACAACCCCAGCACACACTGGTTCCTTTATCCTGCAGGGAATCTCCCCACAGGATCCCTCCCAGCTGAGCCCTGAGCAAGCTCAGCTTTGTTCTTCCAAGATCCAAATCCTGTCTTAGTGCAACCCTCCAGGATCCCAAAGGGCAGTCAAGGATTCATCACTGACTGAGGAACTACAAAGCAGCTTTTCCTGGCTTGGTGGCTTGTCTAAAACTGGCTTATTTTTGCCATTTTGTTTTTAATAGGCCAATACTGAAATCCAAGCCACGCCGAAATGAAAAGAATTATTCATTTTAAGGAAGATTTCTGTGAAAATTACAGCTTTCCCACGTTGTTCTTGGGGTTATCATTAGTGGTTTGGAAATTTGGATGCATCAGTTATTTCGTTTTTAAGGTAACTCGTGCCCCAAAGGGTTGTGTATGAATATTTTATCCCAGATTATTTTGTGACTGTGTGAAGTCACCATTTAAGCTCCGGTTATCTGACAAAGCATCATGACTCATTTCCTGCTTGCCTTTTCAGGTGTTTAAATCAGAGCTCTTAGGAGAGCATGTCCATCCCTCATTATCCTTGGAAAATGGCAAATCTCATGAAACAGAAATGACACCAAAAAGAATGATGTCTCCCTTTTATCTTTAATTGCAGATTTGTGTGAACTCATGCAACACTAACTTACCTAAGGGCTCGGATTGCTCTTTTTGTTGTTATTTTAGCTCAGATTTTTTGAATTCTTATTGTGGAAAGAAAAGAAAAAAAAAAAAAAGAATTCTTAATCTCTGTATTGGTAATGAACCATTTGTGCTCAACTTGCACTATCTGAATTTAATTTAGGTATTCTTACCGAGCTAAAGCTTGGTCAGCATTTACGAGTTTACTTCCATTTCTGTTCTCGTACTGCTCTAAAATAAAAACTTTCCTCAAGCATATAATGATGTAGAAGCACCCAAATATTCAGGTAAGAATTATTCCTAGCAAGCAACGGTGCAAAACTGCCCTTAAATAAAACTGCTTTTGTGGCCTGCAAAACTACGGAGCGTTTTGTAAATTTAAATGGGCTGCTTGCACACTCTTCAAATGAACATATTTAAATCAGTATTTTAATCCCCAGAGAGCTTTTACATGACCTTTGTGCTTCATTGCAGCCATCTAAGAAATGGGGATGATGAAAGTGTATTTTTCCAGCTCCCCTTTAACTCCCTGTTTTGTTACTTAAATACATATATTTTTATGTATACCAGTAAGCATCCCTACATTTTTTTCTACAATGTTCCTTCTCAATATATCTGGATTTTTCTGGCAGCTCTCACAGCTGTGCCCTCTCCACAAAACCCTCAAAACTCCATCAGATGAGAAATGCTGTGAGTCAATCAAGATGTTTTTTCCTATAATTTTTCCTTCTGCTTGTTCCTCAAGCATATAACGATGTAGAAACGCCCAAATATTCAGGTAAGAATTATTCCTAGCAAAACTGCCCTAAAATAAAAGTGCTTTTGTGGACTGAGGAGAAATGCTGTGGGTCAATCAAGAGGCTTTCCCCATATTTTTTCTACTATTGTCAACCCACATGATTTTCTCCCCCTTTTCTTCTTGGCTGCCAATGTGAGCTGTTCCTCCTTACCCCACTCTGAAGAATTTTTCTTCCCTGAACACAAGCAGAGCCTTTGGTGCAGAGCAAAAGCGTTTTTAGGAGGTTAAACTATAGGAAACGTTTGAAAGGATATATGAAAGGGGGGGAAAAAAAGGAGTGTATTGATTCAAGAGGAATTATCAGATGGATTCAAATGTTCCTCTCCTGCTCTGCTAAAATGACATCTTTAAGGAAACCACCCCGAGCCCTCCTGAGCTGTAAAGGAGCAGACACCACGGGAATACACATTCCTGGGAAATATGGGAAATGGTTCAAGCGCCTTCCTTTTGGTGTGAGCTGACACAGCCTTTTGATCACTCGTTAGGATCTCGTTTCATCCTCTCAGCTCGCCTGGGTTTGTCAAGCTTTTCACGACTCTCCTCCTCTGCAGGCTGTCCATCGCTTGCATTTCCCCACAGAACTCTGCCAGTGCAGCCTGGCTAAATATCTGCTGCTGCTAGAAGCTAATAAATCTTTCCAGGAGCGCAGGCAGCCCTAAGAATGCTCTGAATTTAAACTCTGTTTCATGCCCTTGGCTCAGCAGAAAAATTCCCTTTCTGAGAACAAAAGCTCCAGCTCTTGAGTAGAGCTGAAAATTCGTGAAGTGGCAAAACATTCCCGAAATCTGGGCTGAAGTTTAACTCTGGAAAACCAATAAAAGTGGGCAATGTCTGCGAAGATGAACCTTGACTGGCCTGGCTTTTACTTCAGACTTTGATCTAAATTGTATTTCCTTTCCCTGAGTAAAACTGTTTTGAGTGAGATTCCGTATCAGTTCATTGCAAATTTCATTCGAATTACTTGAAGGTTAGAAAGCAATAAAATAAAGTGTCAGTGGATAAAAACCCATCAAGGAAGGAGAAACCCATTTTAAAACTAATTTTTTTCCCCTCCACGATCTCTTTGGATAGAAAAGGGATTGTGGTAGATTTGGAAAGATTTTGTTGTGTCTTTCCCCCTCTAGATCTGGATGATACTGGAGCATTAAATAAATGATATATTGTTCCCTCTCAGTAAACACTGCTGGTTTTTCTTGCTTTCTGGGAGAATTTACAACACAGCAGAGAAAGAAGTTCTGAAATTCATCATGAGTTGGAGACTCCTCCAATGTACTGAAGAGCCATGCCTCAAATAGGAGATAAAATCATTGTGCCAGTATTATATGTATTATTTTAACATTCAAATGGATTTAACGTGCTTTGTCTGCATGAGGATTTCAGATAGCCATGAAAGATGATTTCTTTCCAAGCTAGGCTCTCTAAAGCTCAGAGTTCTTTCGCTCTCTGACACGTATTATCCTTTCTGTTGATAAAATATGAGATTTACAATAAGCTCTATGTCTAACATTGTTCTTTACACTTTGATGAATGTTACACTTACTCCTAAATTTATGAGCAAATGAAAAAACTTTTACAGCTGCGGAATAGAAAACAGAAAATAGTTTTCTCATTTTAATAGCTTTAATTAAATTTTTCTGTGTACTGTAGTTTTTAACACTCACGGACAGGAATAGATACACCAGCAAGCAATAAATCAGCCTTGCCATTCCTCTGTTATTTCCCACCCTGAGTGAATGTTACAGATTTATGTTCCAGTAATTCATCACTCTCCATCCATTATCCTGTGAATAATTTGTTGTGTTTATAATAAGAGATTCTAAAACTCATTACATTTAAATCCTCGGAAACTAGGAAGTGCATAAATTTGACTGCTAAAAAAAAAATAATTTCCTGAATATGAAATCAGCTGCTTTGGTAAAAGACAGATCCAGAACTATTTTTTTTTTTAATTTCAGGGGTGATAAAACAGTATTTACCTGCTGCAGATGAGGAAGGGATGGTGGGTAAAGCCTCTGTCATGGCAATTAGAAGTACATTAAGAAGCAAAGATCAGCTTAAAACTATGAGCCCAGCCTCCTAATGGCTGCAGCCTCACTTTCATTAAATTAAATACATTACTTAATATGGTGTATTTTTGTTATGTGATTAATGTGGGAAAATGAATTAATTATTTACTTCATTAATTAATAAAAATTAATCTTTTCATTTGTGTTGTGGCTTTTAAAACACAAAATAGCACTGAGGTCTTAGAAAAACTTTGAGGTGCACACAGGCCCTGTGGCTGAACCACTTCATCCACCACCGGAGGGAAACTACTGCTGACATGAAATATGAAAAGTGTTTCAGTTCATGGCAGCACAGCCAGGCACAGGAAAAGAACCAAAGAACAACTTCCCAGTGTAGAGCTTTAACATTTAACATTTAACATCCCTTTGCTTTAACATTTCTGTGCCTTTGGGGTCAAGCAGTGTTAAAGGAGCCCTTTGGCCAAGACACTCACACAGAGATTCCAGATCGTACATCTTCCAGTCACGTGTGATTATTTCTATAGATAGATCTTTTTCCAAATACATAAACACCTTTTTCTCTCTCTATTGTAAGAGATAACCGCAGTGTTGACAGCTATTACAGCAATAGCTCAATGCTACTGATTTTTACCCCATCTTCTGCAGTTTGGCACATTGGTAGCTTTATTCATAAAGCCACATTGAGTGACTTGCTGAGTTGTTTTCAGTGTCTCACATACCCGTTCCCTTCAGAGCCTCTGGCCCACTGGAGAGCAGCATTTTCCCACCAAGAAGGGCAGTAAGTCCTTCCTCTTCATTCCCAGGAGCTGTTCCTCCCTGCTGGCATGGGTTAGAAGTGGTTTGTCCCCGCTGCTCCCTCTTCCCAGGACCAGCAGCTGGCACTGCCCAGGTGGTCAAATGTCTCCTTCATCTCTCATATTCCAGATCCTTCCATCCCAGCAGGCACACTGGAGCCCTTTGCACTCATATCCAGCGTGTCAGCTTATATGTTTTTTAGCCTGAACTCAGAGGGAACCCATTAAAACCCATTTTGTTTAAAGCCTTAAACGTGCTGGAGTGGTGGTGGTTTAAAGAAATGGCAGCTGCATGGCCCCAGGACTTTTTCATATGTCCTGCCACTGTGATGCAAACAGCACAAGTGCCTAAAAAGACGTGGCCCAGCTGGGCATGTGAAGAGGCAGGAACACTCGGTGGTTTAATAAAGACCCAGTTCTATTACTGGCACCAAAGGCGAGGTCAATTTAGGAAACGCTGTCGCTGATTCACAACCTACTTCTCGCTCCTTGTTTTAATGAGAAAACACAGTGTGGCTAAAACTGGAAGTGAGACATTGCAGTGCAGCTCACATTGAGTTTTCTAACATTATTTATATGGTTCCTGGCTATGCCTGCTGAAAACAGGCTTTGACTTTTTATTATGTCCACTGTTCATTACCTATTTACTAAACAAATATCTGCTTTGACACCCGAAAGCTAAAGGAATACTTTAAAAAGTCTAATGTGACATATTTCTCTCCTGCAATCTCATCCCACAAAGGCACAGAGAAATGCATAAACACTTCTGAAAGACACAAAATCCAAGTGGCTTGGAGGACACCTCCGAAGCAGAGAGCATTTAATGAAGAATGCCCTGCTTTGAACTGCCAGGATGCCCTGAAGCACACGAGATTTTATACAGAAAAGCAGCTGCTAAAGCTCTACCTGCCTAGAAAGTAAAATCATGATATAATTGTTAAGACTTTTCAGCAGTGTAGGCAGGAAAAAGCTGGTTAAATCTTCTGCCAGGGAATGGGAGGATGATACCAAGCTTCATTGTTCCCTGCACAAAAGAGGGGACTTGAAAACAGAATGAGAATAAAAACCAAGCTAATGAAAACTTACTGTAGCAAGAGTCACTAACTGCTTAAATAAATGCAGTTTCTAAGATTACTACATTAGAACAAGTGTCACTTTTAGAGACTTGAGAATGTGTGGAGCTGCTGCAAACTACTGCTGCATCCCCATAAAAGAGAGAAAGAGAGGGATTTTATAGGCTCACAGTTGTGTTTACCGGGGGCTGGAGAAAGGAAAAAGAGCTGGTCAGATTAAAAAAAAAAAAAAAAAAGAAAAAAAGAAAAAAAAATAAAATAAAAAAAAAAAGTATGTTTAGGGTAAGGAGGAGGAATCATCTGCTATGAAGATAAGAAATTTAAATCCTGTTCAAATTCCTCTACTGTAAATGTCCTTGTTCATCAGTTTGTTTATTTCTATTTTTCATGGAAAGACACTGATAGTTACCCAGAGGCTCTCCAGCCTATCAGAAACACACAGAACTTGTTTTCACTCATGAGACCAATTCTTTGTGCAATAAGACGATGCACCACTTTTCCTCCCTTCCCACCCTGGGGTCAGCTCTACAAGATGAGAGATCTTTAGCCCAACGTTGTTTGAAAGGAAACCAAAGGAATGAGATTGTTTGGCTCTGCTCAGGGCTAAGGCTCCTCGCTCTCTTCACCGTGTCCCACGTGTGAAAACATCACAGGAATATTTTCCTCCCACACCCTTCCAAACTGCCTGGCTCAGAGCTCCCAGCTAGAAAGGATAGAGCAGAAACTTCACCTGATATTTGATAAGAATTCAACAAACTCCCAGAGGCACACGCGTGCCGTGTGATTCTCAGAAGGGGCAATAAATGGAATGGAAAAATAATGGAAAAAACAATGAAGTTATTTACAGCGGTGATGAGCTGCAAGACTTACAGACATTAAAGTATATAACCTATTACAGCATTTCTCAATTTCTACTGGAAGGAAAAGAAAAACATCATATGAATTTCCCTGCTTGACTGGGGACAATTATTATCGAGCTGTGACAGTACTCTGTAAAAGGCAATTTGAATATGCTTTTAATCATGACCTCGCTGACAGGTGCAAAACTACTTTAAATGGAGGTGAGATGTCCAAGGCAAATGGTGTTTTATGCTTTGAGTAAGCTTCGTTGCTTTCTGCAGCGCAGATTGGGAACCAAGGGAAATCTAATGCCTGTAAACAGCTTTTCTTCTCATTTAAAACCTGTGTATTTTCATCTCAACACCCAGATAATATATTAAGTGTAGCTAGAGGAGGACAGATATAAAATTCTCTGGCTTCAGAGGAAACGAGAGTGAAAGGAAGGATGAAAAATACCTTAAAAGCTGGTTTCTGCAAAAAAATATAAATATTACCAGTTGAACAGTGGAAGTCATGTGCTTAAGTGATATATTAATTCAAAATCAAAATATTTTATCTGTAAAATATTCTACTGAAAATTGGTGTCCGATAGACCCTTGATTTGCTTTTTTCCTGCTGGAGCTGAAGTTGTGAGGTGAGACTCACCCCACCCAGGCTGCAGCTTGAAACCCAACACGAGCCAGCTAAGAAAAAAAAAAACACTTTTTTTTTTGTGACTCTTGGATTTTTCAGCAAGAGCCCTGGATGACCTCTGGCTGGGACTCTCACCAAGACATAAAGCCTTTTGGGAACTGAGGTCGAACTTTATGCTCTTCCCTTGTATTCTGTTCTCCTTTTCCCTCCAGCATCTCTCTCATCAGTGCCCTTGGAACACAGCAACAGGATCCAGAGGAGGGAAGCCTGCGTGTGTTGCCAAGATTGCTCTTTTGATGATTTACAGTGGTTTATTAAATGGCCTGTCACTTTCAGAAGTTCTAAACGAGCTAAATAAAGTCAATAAATAGACAGAAAATTTATAATATTGATATTAGGAGAAAAAAAAAATATAGGAAGGAATTACACGTTGCTCTCTTAAATGTTTTTCCTTGCTCTGTCCTGCCACACATTTTGGTGCAAGCGTAGGAGATGACCATGGTTTAACAGGATATTTTTCTCTGTATTTTCTGTATCCCACCTCCAGCTGGGGCAGAGTGGATGGCTCACAGATGGCTGGATTAACATCTACAAAGCATCTGGCAGGGAATGCTGGCCTGTGAGGTGTTCAGCTTCCCTGGAAGCTCAGCCGAGAAGGCTTAATTGAGCAATGCCTTACCATGGAAGCAGTTTTTTCTCATTGCCCCGTTGGTTACCAGTTTAAAAATCGAAATATGAACACCCACAGCCTTGTCAGGTTCACGTTAGACAGCAGCTGTTGGGGCTTCTCATAGAAATATTCACGTAGAGATTTCTCCTTATATCTTCCGACAGCACATTCCACAGATTTAGTCGTGTGTTGTCTCTCGTACTTGTAGATATCCTGCCTTCATTTTTTAGTGAAGGGCTTGGAATCCTGAAAGTGTTCAAGGATGGGGCTTACAGCACCCTGGTCTAGTGGAAGGTGTCCCTGCTCATGGCAGGGGGTTGGAACAGGATGGGCTTAAGGCCCCTCCCAACCCAAACCATTCTATGATCCTACGAGACAAATCTTTGACTTTCACTGGGAGCATGTGGAATGATCCCATGGATTTGGTAATGCTTCCCCACCGAAGCAAGAAGGGCAGGAGGCTGATGGACAGGTGGAGCTGCACTTTGATGTGTGTGGGAAGTTTATGCAGCACTTTCCACGCTCAGCAAACCAGCCAGGACCATTCCTGTCTTCCTTCTGTTTTTTTGTCATTGATTCTGTGCCCCAGAGCTGTGCAAACGTATTATTGTACAGAATCATAGTGCAGCACCTCAGCACCAATGGTTTGGGGTGGGAGAGACCCTAAAGACCATCCAGTTCCACCCCCTGCCATAGGTAGGGACACCTTCCAGCAGACCAGCTTCTTGGGGTCCAGTCCAACACGCCCTTGAACACTTCAAGAATAATTTAATCAGTCTTGGCAAGCTAACAGACAATAGACAATATCAAAATGCCACTCCCAGTGGACACATCACGTTTTTCAACTTGGGAGGGCACTGCTTCTTTTCAGATGAAATATAATTTCGCAAGAAATTGCAGGGTCACATTTTCTTAACCTTTCTTTACCCTTGTCTTCTCTCCTGCCTCTACAATATCTTAAATACATGACCAACTTAATGCAACAATTACCCCCTCAGAGGCAGAAAAAGGCACAAGACAGCAACAACGTGAGTTTTGGCACCTGAGCTCGTGCCAAACTACAGCTTTCATTTACAAATCCAGGAGATGGAATGCATTTCTATCCAGCAAGATTGTTGTGTACCATATGAATAATATTCTGACTGAGGATAACATGCAAAATAAAATCTAATTGACATTTTGATATAACACCAAGCAAACGCTTTGCTTCGGAAAAAAATATGTGACCACCCAAGGTTAAATTTTGCATCAAAATTGGGGGTTTGTTGATTCATTTTTAAAAGAGAATTCTAAATCTATTGCATAAAAACGTGAGAATAACTCAGCCTTTATAAGCAGTCTGTATAAACTGTCACAATGCAATTTTTTCACAATGTTGTGGAAAACCCACATATCAGCTTTGAACCACGATCAAAGGGCACAGGAAAATACGTAGGTGTTTTCCACTGTACCTTCTTGCAGCTGTTCAGTGCAGTTTCTTTGTATTATCCAAGACTACTAGCAGGAAATTTCCTGGAGAAGACACCCCACCTTCCACATCAGCTTTTCTCATTTCTTTCTCTCTTCACAGTCGGTTCCACTGCTGGAATTCCAAGGGTCCTGTGGATTTCTGTGCACCATAAATGGCCCTGGAAAGGTACTGAGGCCTCTTTTACTACACATCTGCTACCAAGCCCACAGGCAACCTGGCCTGCCTACTGAGAAACGCCAGAAATTCAATTTTCACTTTTCATTTACAGGTTCAATCTTACACAGCCACAAACTGAACGAGGCAGATGAGATCAGAGGGGGCTGTGAGGACACGTGCTCGCCCAGCTCTGACTCCTCGGTTTGGTTCAGGATTTTTAACCCAGGAATTTGGGTTTGTGCGGGTTCGGGTGATGGAGGTTTATTCCTGCTTGGGCTGTGAGCTGTGATGAAAGGCGCTGGGAAAGTAGGAACAGGGTCTGATCAACAGCAGCAAGGGAGTGTTAGGCAAAGTGTCTCTGGTGAGGCAAAAATTATTGCTCTGCCTATGGCAGGATTTGTCCCAGGATACCACTTCAGTATGGAGAGAAAAACGGGCAGGCTTTGATGATTTTGCTGCAGCAATGACACTGGCTGTGCTTGGTCCCATTGCAGCTCTTCTGGAGTTGGGTTACCAGAGGGAGGGTGTTCTTCCCTCTATCCAAACAGAAACAGCTTCACTTTCATCTTAGAGCACTCAGCTTTCCCAAGGCATTAGAGAGGTTTCCTAGGCAAAAATCTCCTAAAGAAGCCATGGTGCAGTGGGACAAGAGAGAAGATCCTCTAGTGGATTGCTAAAAGAGAGGAAACAAATATAGGGGGAAATATGATGGGTTGTGCACGAGGGAGAAGATTATCGCATCCCACACGGATCTCTCTTGTTCAGCACATTCCTAAATCATCCGGAAAACAGTGCGAGTAATGAGGTGAAAATGTCAAAATTCAACATTTTTAAAATGCAATAAAGACCTTCAGCTGAACTGAGTAATTCCTCAACGGATTGTTCATTCACAAACAGTTTTGTATTTGAACTGCTCACTGCAGTATTTGAAGTTTATTTTTAACATATTTCTTCCCCAGCTCCATTTCTTCACATCTACTGGGTTTGCTGAAGAAATAGTCAGATTTTGATGGCAATTACGAGAGCCACTTGCCAATCTTCTCCACCTTCCTGAAGAAATAAATTTGTATCTTACCTCTTATTCACATTTTTTATCATTGACTGTCTCCAAGATTGTTAAGAGCTCCTGCTGCAAAATCTTGATCCTTGTTGTCCAAGGAGATCAATGAGAGAAACTTTCCTGGAGTGACTTTATTACAGTTGTCATCACCTTGTCTGAGTCTAACAAGGAGCTATTCAAAAGGTGAACACGGTGAAAGGAGTGGATGTGAATTGCTAAAATTTGTCTTGCCTGCAGGGCTTTGTGCATATTTGTTGACTCCCGTATTTTAACACATCAGAATAAAAAAAGCACTCTGAATCTAATTCTTACTTGCAGCTAAAAGGCATTGAATATAGTGATGGAGTCCAATAAATGCCTACAAATCCTGTGGCCAAGTTACATTGGAAACTAATATTTATTGGATAATCCATAGTAATCCTTTTTTTCCTTTAAGCTTCCAGTTTTGGGGATAAACCTTCCTTCTTCTCCCTTTTTGTCCAGGGAAAACTTTAATCAGCCTTTTTCTTTTTTTTTTTGCCTTCTGACCCTGTACTTCACCATCCTCTGCTGCAAGAGCTTGATCAAGGGATCTGTGTGGAGCTGTTCCAGAAACACCTCTGCAGCTCACATCTCACAAAGCCATCACGTGGAAACCAGGTCCTACCTCTTGGTGGGTGAAAGGTTTGCCCAATTTTTCCTTAAGTCTTTCATCAACCACTTTTGCTTTTTCCTTCTACGAAGAGCAAAGAACCACTTGAGTAAAATCACACCTGCAATACATATAAGACACTGAAAATCCCAACAGTGCTGTAAAACCAAGGACTGAGCCATGCAAGGTTATGGTTTTGAAAAAGATAAATTCGTCCCTCTGTGCTAGCAGAAATGAAACTTGTTCACCATAAACTCAATTTATAATCACTATTTCTGCTTCATGCTATGTTTTTCATTTCTAGAGGATTCAGATGAGAAGACACACACACACACATGCGGGAAACAATCCCCTTAAACCTATACAAAAGATAAATTTTAAATGAGAAAGGTCAAACAAGTTCAGATTGAGCCAAAGTGGTGCTCAATTAATTTCCACACCCCCTACCCTTGCCACAGTACCTGGGCACATTTACATGCATTCCTTCTGACAGATTCCTGTGAGGCAGGAAATTGGTTTTATCTGTGGCAAAGCAGGCTAAAGGATTTGTGCATGGTCACACAATGAATCTATAAGGAAAAAGGGATTTGGGCAGAAGTTTTCTCAGTTGCAAAAAGCACTCTAAGCCCTGGACTCTGAATGTATTTCAAGCAAAGGTACATAAGCTTAGTCACCCATATTTTCTCAGTTAGCAGTTAGTTCTGAGTCCCTTAATGAGCTGTATAAATCAGCATTTTTCTAGGACTTAATGCAGAAAGACCTGAGCCTACTCTTTTAAACCCACAGAGCTAAATCTCCCAGAATACACACATATACCACTGCCTATTTTTTCATCCCATAAAGCCGATATGTTTGAGCCATACATAAAGAAAACACAATGGAATATCCTGAAGATAATACGGTAGAGCATCCTTTCTCTGCAAGAAAGGAACAATGAAGCTGGACAAGGGTTTTTCTGCTTTTTAAACTCTTTTCAAAAGGAAAACGTTTCTCATCAGTTGGCGGTCTGAATAGACAGAATGTGGGTCTTCCTCACAGAGTTTCGTTTTTCCTTCTTTCATGTGAAGTTGTGGGTTTTTTAGAGACAGAAGTGGAGGAACACGGAGATGGTGAAGGGTGTAGAGGGGAACACGTACAAGGAACAGCTGAGGTTTTCAGTCTGACTGAAAAGCTGACATTTGCTTCCAGGGATGGTGCAGCCACCACAGAATTTCTGGGCAACCTCTTCCATCCAGTCTACACAAGAGTGAAGTTGCAAGGATGCTGTAACGATTTAGTCAAGCCTGGCAATGCTCTTTCCCTTACAAGAGCAGCATTCCATTCTCTTGGATTTACTCTCTCTGCTAAAAGCCATTTTTTTTAAAGTAAACCAAAGTGATAAGAAGCAGACAGGGAAAAAGGAAGGGAAGATAGGTGGAAAACCAAAGGCTGTCTTGGGCCAAAGCTGGCCTTTCACCTGTTGCTCCTAAGAGGTTTGTGAAATCTGGAGGCCAGATGGGCAAGCACAGCTATGAGGGGTCCCTCTGCTCAAAACACTCTCTCTTCATCCAAGTTTGCGGTTTAAAAGAGCCACTCACTAATTGCAGTAATAGTCTCCACCGCTTTTTAATTACATACGCCGGCACACCAGAATTCCTGAGTAATTTTTTTTCTTTCCCCTCCAAGGACACCTCGTGCCCACTCCAAAAAGTGTCAAATACAGATACAAATATCAGAAAGGGGCCCCGAAGCGCTGCAGAACCTCTGCAGTTTATCTTGGAGACATGCAGCAGCTCCCTGACAGCTTGGCTTCCACTCCAATTTTCTTCCTCCCTGCGCCAGGCACCATATGCTGACTGTTCCACTGAAATGACACTTAACCCACCAGCCTGCAACACAGAGGCTATATTTAAACTCAACTGCTAGGTGAAAGTGTGTTTTAGAAAAGCCTCCAGGAAGCTGCGTCCAGATGGTTGCAGTGAAGAATCTATATCTAGGGATTTCGAGGGAGGATAGGTTACAGCAGCATCACTTCTGAAATTGTGGCTGAATAGTGATATTCCCTTTCCTTTCAGGTAGAACTAAAACCATTGCATAATGCAGTGTTTGGAGTCCATCAGCTTGACTATTTGGAAGAAAGAACTTTTTAATAAACTTGGCTTCTCTGGGATTTTTCTGTAACTATTTCTCTCTGTGTGTTGTCAGTCTCAGCTCCTTACTTGAAGTTAACCTAACAAAGTAAATAGAAATGTTAATACATTTATTTCAGCGTTTTGTCAGTATGACTTTACTTTTAAATGGCAGAAATACACTGGAGGAAAGCTCTATAACTGTTGGAATTACCAGCACTGAATATTTGACATTCTGAATTAGATCATTCCCAGCATTTTTGCCTGTTCCATGAAGGGAGAGATGGCAGTCAGGGAGCTGATTATGTTTTCCAGATTTCCAAAGGAAATGTCAGTCCTGACAGTATCTAAAATAAAATAAATGCAAACTATAACACCTATAATAGATAATATGTAATATAATATAATAACAAAACCTATAGTAACTATAAGTTCATATCTTTGGAGAATGGTTCATTTGCAATTCCAGCTGCTCAAAGGTGCCATTAGAAACCAGAATGAACAGGAATTCTGCTTTTTTCCACATCTTGGGTCAAGAAATCTCTTTGCAAGCAAGCCAAGGGCGTCACTGTCAGTGCCACTGTCAGAAGCCAAGAACAAGAGTTCAGAGGCCTGGAGGGAGTGGAGGGGAATGTTATCTCCCAAGGTATCCTGTAGCAAAATGTTATCTCCATTGCTTATTCTACAGCAAAAGCTGGTTAATGGCAACACAGAAAGTAAAATTTTAGCAGCTGATAAGAGAAAATCACTTGGGTTTAGGTGAGAGATAAAGTGTCATCCAGTGGCACAAGCAGGGGGCAAAATTTACTTAAGGCAGGATGACATAAATGATGCAAAATTCAGTTGAGCCAATGCACTTCGTATTATGGAAAAATATACAGCAAGAGACCTTGTGAATTCAATTTTAGATCTGTTATCCGAACTTATCACCTGTAAATTTTCCCTCACTTATGTTTAAGAACCACGGAATTTCCCTGCCCTGTATCAATGCTGTTGCTCTGCAAACTCCTTTCCTGCTCCCTAATCATCAATCCCACAGTATTTTGTCACCTCCTGTAAATAATTCAGTCCCATGTGTTAAAATCCTCTAATTCACAAAATCCTCAAGGTTTCCTCCTGTCAGACTGAGCTTTTTGCTTTTATTTTTATAGCCTCACATCATTATTTATTTTGTCTCTTTTTCATTCTCTGTCACAACCCTTTTTGCAACCAGGATATGAACCTACTAAACCAAACCAGGAGGTAAAATCTTGTTAAAAATGTCAATTAATTCACACAATTTGCTACTAATGACAGTGGAACCATCCTACTACATATGAAACTGGTAAATAAATCTTCAGTGCAGCAATTACTGTCCTTAGGTGTCTAGATAAACAAATGTCACACCAAGGGCTGCATTTTCATTTTTCTTTTGAAAACATGAGGTTTTTTTGAAAATCTGTTTCTGAATGCTAATGCTAAGAGGTACAGAAAATGTCAGTGATTGACTAGTGAAAAAAAAAATACTACTTAAACAGCATATTTAATTGATATGGCATTAGCCCCAATGACATTTAGAGAACATCAAAGACAGAACATATCTGTGTCATGAGGAATATGAAGCAGAAAATGGAACTTCAGCAGAATGATCAAATTTAATTCAAGGAGCAACAATAGTTAGGATAACAAAATATGCTATGCAGTAAGTTTACTCATCCTCTTAACTTTATTTGTGCAGCCTGAAATTGGATTCCATGGAAATGCAAAGTTTTACAGATTGCTGAGATCTGAACCTTTATCTTTCCTTGCAGGCTATTTGTATTAATCTACTTTTCTTTGAAGCACAGAGCTATGAAACTGTTAAAGCCCATTTTAAAATGTGGCCATATTTCTATCAATAGACGCAGATAGTTGAATTATAGATTTTAATTATGCTTTTTATCCTTTGGACATGCTTACTTAGAAATATTTGCAACAAAAATACTCAATTAAAGAGCTTTTTTTGCTGCTGATTGGTGAATTGTGTCTATATTGACAGCAAGAGGTAGCTTAGCATACAGGAGAAATTACACAGCCCACTTTCTATTAGAGCTGGACCCTGGGCGCTCCCAGTCCCTCAGCAGGGCCAGCACAGGGCACAGCCACTGCCCTGGGGCTGTGGCCACACCGGGGCTGGCACAGCGCAGGGGACATTGGCCTCTGCTCCACCTGGGCACCCCTGGGCTCCTCTCCAGCCCCTGTCACCAGCACCCCAGGGCTTTTCCCAAAAAAAAGGGCCCTTTCCAGTCGCTCTGGCCCAGCCTGGAGCTGCAGGGAGTTATTGTGGATAAAGTGTAGGGATTTGGCGCTCTAGCCTTGTTGATCACCCCCACAGCACTGGTGTGGGCCCCTCCATCCATCCAGGCCTCTGCTCTCCAGCCACTCAGGAGTAGCTGATCTCATAAAAATATAAACATATAGTCCTTGAACACCCCGGTTGTGAAGGCTTCTGCCTTCTCCTTCTGCCTGTGAGGAGCATGACTGTTCCTCATTTCACAGCATGGGAGTTAAATCTCCATAGTGCTGCTCCAAATTCCACCATTTGCTATCGGTGAGAAAAACACCATCGCTCTTTATATTAGAAGGGAGTTAAATAAATCCCAAATCCTAATCCTTTTGCTGGATTAGTCTCAGCATCAAGTCCACAGTGGACACGTTTATACTTTTATATATTTCCCTCTGTGTATGCCTGTCAATTTACAATGAAGATCAGCATAGCATTTCATGCTGCTCTAGACCCAGAAATTTCTGTGGTTTGTCAGTTCAGCCCCCCTGCTTTATCTAGAAGTGGATTACTTCATCTGAGACAGGGAGTTTAACACCCCACAAGACTAATTCACAGGTCATGTCATTTTTGCATAATGTTGTTGCAGAGAGAGAATGATTCCTGATTTTCAAGACCTGGTAATAGCCAAAGGGTAAATAACACAAGTGTCTTTGCCTGAGGCATTTGTGATGTGAAATCATTCATTTCGCTCCTTTCTCACTTTGCAACATTGACTAAAATATATTACCAAAACTTGTCGCAGGATAATTTAAGTCAGCAAGCAGAAAACACAGGGACTGTTTTGATTCTGAGTTATATGTTGTAGGGCACCTTCCAGAACATTTTGCTAAGACCAAATAGGTGAGCTGTTCAGTGATATATCTCATGAAATGATAAACTGTGGAGAACTATATTGATTAGTAATAAATGTGCAGAGGAAAACTGGTGATATTGTCTGATTGCCCGAATAATGACACCCACCCAGCTTCTCGCATTCTTTCTGAGAATCTTAAAAGTCACGGAAGGTTTTGGGTTGGAAAATCTTTAAAGCTCATCCAGTTCTGACCCCCTGCCATGGGCTGTGGCTGCCCCCGGATCCCTGGAAGTGCCCAAGGCCAGGTTGGATGGGGCTTGGAACAACCTGGGATAGTGCAAGGTGTCCCTGCCCATGGCAGGAGATGGATTTGGATAGAATTTAAGATTCTTCCAACCAAAACCGTTCTGTGATTTTTATGATTCTGTGGTGCTTTCCCAAGTCAGTGTCATTAGTGGTTCTCACCAATCAAGAATTCCATCTTTCCCATTTAGTCTGACTCTACATTCTGTTTGTTAATGCAGGTTATCAGATTGCTTATGCTGTGTAAGGTTAGCCTTCATTATTATTATTATAATCCGTAGCCAGTATTTTTTTGTTAATGGCTAAAGACATAGTTTAACTAAAATACAATTAGATGTGACTTGATAATAAAGTTATGTCTTTGCTTACTTTCTATTATTAGAGCATATTTATCAGGAAGCAAAGATGATATTGTATTTGAGTTCCCAGTAAAGCATCCAATCCTACTGGTCAGGATACACGTAAGAAATCTACATTAGTTATAGTTCAAGAACTGTAAGGGTGTAGTTCAGAATTAGCTGAAACACAAATATTTGTTTTAGATTAATCAGCTACGTTTCCTCGGGTCTCAGATTCTGCTTTCTTTCTGAGTGTTTGGCAGAGTGTTCTGTTTTGATTTTAAATTATGTTACTCATATAAGTCAAAACCTCTATGTGTGCTTTTCCCTCAAGAAATTAGCATTCACTCCTCAAAGCCAGATTCCATCTCTTGGATGCACACAGGACCTGCATACACAACTTCTGAATTGCTGGTGGGCTCTGCATGTGCATTTTTCAGAGCTCTGTATATATCAAATTGTCTGGTCAGTAACAATATCTGCTCTTCTCCAGCTGCATAAATAAAGTAGAAATTGAGAGTATCAGAAGATGAATTGAGATACAGAGCCATTAATGACCTTAAGAACACTGTTATCCATAACAATCATATTGGGATTCTAGGCAGAATCGAGCAACAAGACATTATTTTGAAGTATTGCTTTTCTTCACAAGAGTCTTTGCTGGAATGAACCTGTAGCTACAAAAAAAAAAAAAAAAAAATTTCACAACCAGCATAATGACTGTGAAAACCTGTAGAATCAATCAATCTGAGCTAGAAGACAAGTAAGATTTGGATTCTGAGATATTGACCACGACCTTAACTTAACAATAGCAGAAGAAAATGACAAAAAATTCTTCAGTGAGCACATTCGGTGCCAGTTGTTCTTTTTCTGCATGGAAAAGGCACAAATGCCCTTCTAGACAAAGGATCACACACTCCAATCAATATCACTGGCTTTTTACACAGAGAAGGTTTCTGGGCTACTCAGTCATTTTTTTTTTTCTGTGTAACATGCCACCCATATAGACAACATATGGTCAAAAAGAAAAACCTGAAAGCCATTCTTGTTTGGAGACAGCCACTGCCCTGGCAGCACTAAGAGAAAACAACAATGTGGGGATTAAAACAAAAGAACAGAGAATTTGATTCAAGTAATAAAAAAAAAATACATTTCTCTTTTTTTCTTCGGTAACTAAAAGAAACCTTGGTAATTGTTTTCTCCTTTATGAAAGTCATCAGCGTTTGATATCCTCTACGTCTTGAACATCACTGATAGTACCAGCAGGGATACTGAAATGAAAATGAAAAGGAAGGGCAGATGAGAGAACAAAGAACAAACTAAGGAAAAGTCTTCAAAGAATTAATGAAAATGACCCGATTTCATGCGCAAAATCCTGTCAGACTACCCTGCTGACTGAAGAATGGATCTGTTATTAGTGTTAAACAGCTTTTACACTACTTCAGTGATTGCATGAAACCATTAAGTTACAGCCTCTATTATACTAATTTTTTTTAGGGCAACTTAAATGATTCATGAACTCACTAACTGAAATGATGACACACCATATTCTCTAAATAAATGTTCTTTGTTCTTGGGAAACATATCAGTAGGAGGTTTGATCTAATAATTATCCTTAAAATATTAGATTTTGAAAGAGGGTATATTCTGGAAATGGATTATAATAATGTTTACAAAAAATAAGATTTGCTCTTCTCCTTGCCATTTGCGTTTCTTTAGGGTCTCTTATTAAATACACGGAACAAATAAGGAGAAATACAAAGAGAGATTGTCAAAACACAGACTCCTGCAGTGTTTTATGAAAAAAAAAAGATGTACAGAAGGCAAACTTGACATCAATAGTCTCCTTTGTTGCCAGGCTGAACCATGCTCGTGTTCTTGTCGAGCTGACTCCTGAGAACATTCCTAATCCAACAGATCCTGCAAGATTCTCTAGAAAGATAGGATCACTTAAAAATACCGTTTCTTCAGGGGCTGTCACGCTCTTCAGAGAGTCACAGAAGCATTTGGGTTGGAGGGGACCTTAAAGACCCTCTTGTTCCACCCTCCAAGGACGTCTTCCACCAGCCCAGGCTGCTCCAAACCCCATCCAACCTGGCCTTGGGCACTTCCAGGGATGGGGCCTTTTTTCCAAGGTCTTCAAATGTGGGCTGATATTGTGGATCAGTCTCAAAAACGAACTTGATTGCTCCTTTGCTCTTGAGCAAAAAGTGCTTTCCTTAACCCAGAGCACGACTTCTCTGCTGGGGTGGCTCACAGATGTCAGAGAACTGGAAAGACAGGGTCATTTTGGGAATCAGAGCTGCCTGCCTACCTTCCTGTCCATCTCCGAGCCCTCATTTCTGCCCTTTTCCTGGGCCACAAGCACCCACAAGATCTTTTATTACTGCCCATGGAGATATCATTTATCCATGCATGGCAGACCCCTTACAGAACTGGGATGGTGAGCACAGACCTAAAAAACCATCCAGTCTTGGTCTTCTGCACCTTTCATGTGTCTGAGATCCATCTTAGGAGCCCCCTGATTCTCCCAGTGCTATTAGAGATATCCAAACCTCCTGTGAACCTCCAGGCTAGGGACTTGTCAATCCTTTAATATTCTGGCTAAACTAAACTAGGCTCTGTTTTTAACATGTTCTTAACTTCTCTGTTATGTTTGCATGGCTTCTCAGTTCAAATTTTCCCTTCCTTTACTTCCACCTTTTCACAAGTACCCTCCAGAGAATCCCCTGGATAAAGATCAAGAAACTGATATAATATTGATAGCAAGGGATTGCTAATTGTAAAGCATCGTGGCCTCATCAGTTTTTAGGCTCAAAAATTAAAACAAAGATGCTTTCCTATGAAAGAGATTTGCATTTGGAATGAAGGGATGGAAATTCAATGATTTTGGAGGACATTATCTGGGTATTTCTAGACCTGGAAATATGGTCATCTAAAGCTTTAATTTTGCCCAGGTATGTCCTTATTCAAGCACTTTCACCAAACCCGGGTATTTAACTGGTGTCATGTTGTTTTTTGCCCAGCTAGCTAGAATAAGAGAGGCTGTTGTATCACAATCCAAAATTAAACTCATCGATGTTTTTCATATCCAGATATTCTTAAAAATGTGCTGGGCTACAAGTATTATTTTTCTAGTGGAAATTTATCAACTCACAATCCCAAAAACTCCCTTTGAGCTGCTCTTCCCTGTTACCAGCCTGTGAGCCCCTGAATTTAAAAAGTGCATTCCCCAGTCCAGCCTTTTGCAAACGCTCTGGGAATGATGATTCATCTGATTTCTGTACATTTTCTCCACCAAGCTGAATGGAATATTCCCTGGAGGAAGCTGACAGGTTACAGACCAGAAGCAATTCACTGACAGAGTGAATTTGTGGAAAAGACAGAGAGAACCATTCCCTTTATTCCTGTTAAAACACCGGTATTAAAAACCATTATTGGAAGACCTTTGTTAGTTCTTCTCCACGCTTCGAATTCCAGATTAATCAGTTCAAATCAACCTCAGGAAGAGCACAAGGAAATGTTATTCCAGACCATACACTGGAGTGAAAATTATGATTCAGGGCATGTTGTGTACCTGCACAACTGAACCCCCTAGGATTTTATTAACACTGTCTGTCACATGTGTCAAGAAGTCTAGTGAGAACTGTGGGCTAAAATATTTTGATAGGGAGCAAAAAAATGACAAAACCAACAGATATTGGCCCTACTTAGGTTGACACACAGGAGTTGAAACACGTCAGTGAGTGCTCTGTTACAGTCTTGAGCCTCGCTCACTTTGCCCTATGGTTCAGTCACCAGAGGATTCAAAACAAAGGAGGGGAACTCAGTGTGTTCTTATCTTTACCTTGATGGCATTATTTGCAAATGCTTCTATTTTTGTAGCTGTTCATCAACACAATCCCTTTTAAAACAACCTCTAAGGGAATCTTCTTAAGCCCCATGAACACCATGCTGCCAAGAACTACTCACTGCTTCAAGAAATTCCTATTTTTCCCCCTTTTGCAGAGTGGTATTGGGCACTTGTTAGGTGTAGTTGCCCCAAAGGATGTCAGTGATCACTAAAACTTCATCCACTTTTATCTGCATCAGAAATTATAACCCTCTCTTCCTATTAGTAGGATTGGGAAGGTTCTGTATCTTTGTACGTCCCAGAATTTCTTTAATGATTAGGAACCTTTCCTAAAGAACCAACCTGAATCTATTCATAGCTAATTTATACCAATTTGGTTTAGAGACAGCGATGGCTTTTGGTTTAGATAGCCCATCTCACTTGATAATATGAGTTCTGTTGACAGGAACTGTATTTTCTCTCAACTCTCTTTTTTTTCTGCCCCCTAAGTATTGCCAAATATTTCCACCCTAAAAGAAAGAGTGAGGCTCTTTCTTCCCCTGCTTCTTCACATCTCTTTCAGGTTTTAAATCATTTTGCTTTGACAAAACTCCACAGGATCCCCGAGGAGATTTCCTCAAGACCTTATTTGATAGCATGAATACTTCCCTATCTCTGTAGAAATTACCTCTTCTGAGACAATGTGGCTTCTTTGCATAATTTCACAATCACTCTTCCCATCCTGGTAACCTCTCTGCTCATTCTGTTTGGATTTAAATCCCTTTGTCTGGGTAGCTGATTTACATAAGAGGCCCAGCACTCCCTTTGTGTGTTAAATAACAAATTATAAACTTGGTTCTCCTTGCCAAAATACTTATTGATGCTAACTGCAGGAGCCACCTTCCACGAAATACTGACAGAGCGTTCCCATGAACCCAGAGGTTTTCAGCAGCCATCCAGGTGCTTCCTTGGTGGTTTTCTTCATAGATCAGTGACAATGAATGCCACCAAAAACTGTGGCAATTATCAAATTTCCTACAGCAGGGTATTTCCTTTGAAGCACTAGAGGGAATAGAACACTGCCACATTATCAGCACCACCCGCCCACCATTTCCAACCCATAACAATGTCAATAATCAGTTGTGTATTGTTTTGTGTTCTACAACACCAGATTCAAACTTATTTCATATTTATGTGCCTCTTCCAGCTCTGTCCTGTAACACTGAATGCTCCTGGCCTTGGAGAGGGTCAGCCTGTTTGCCCATGAGCATAACCAAACTTTAATGCATAGAACAAAAAATGGGGAGCGGATGATTTTTCTGCTGCTACATTCCCACAACTGATGCACTAGCTGGTTTTATCACACAATTGTTTTATAATTTATTGTTCTTGTAATACAAAAGCCAGATATGGAGGCAAGAAACAGCGTAACTTTTATGTTTAAAAAAATATGCTGAAGTTAAGACCTCTAATTAGGAATTGGGCTCAGTTAATCAGCGTGTTCCTTGGTGGAAATCTTTGGCTCCATCCCTATAATAATAATATAATAATAAACAGAAATTCTAGCACACAGTTCATAGAGCGATCAATTCTCTTGTTTTAGACTCAAAGTTTGACTACACGAATTTTAAATGGAAACAGGTTCTGTAAAATAGGAATTGAAAGAACTAAGCCTACTGAGCATCATTAAAAACAACTGCCATATGTGAAATTAAACTTTAAAATCAGTCTGTCTCCTGCCACGCAAGTGACAAAAAGAGAAGAATTAGCACAATGCTGTTTTACTCAATAGCTGAAAAATAATGACAATGTTTCCTTCCAGTAAATTCCATTTTAATACTCTTTGTTGTTCTCTCTACTGGGTGCTTTTCCAGTTCTCTGCCCTATTATCTGATTTTAATCATTCTGTATCTTTCAAGGGCCTGCAATGTATGACCTTGATCCCATTCAAGCCAGCATCAAACAATGGTACAAGACAAAAGCCTTTGTACCTGTAACTTTGGTATCTACAGGAAAATGCATTACCTGATATAACCAAAAGCAGAATAACACGTATCCTCTGCTTTTTAATACGATTTTGATTAAAATAGAGAAAGTTATTAATGAGGGAATGAAATAAAATCTTCGTGATATTACAGATTCCATCGAGATCTATCTTTTTTTTCTGCATCATTACTGCCTGTCCTGAGACTGCAAATGGAAGAGAAATGAAAATATCATTCTAGTCACTGAATTTTTGGCAGAGAAGTACAATTGGTCATCTCTTGTGTGAGGCTTGGGTGCTTGTTGGTCTGGAGACACAGGAGGAGAGCTGCTACTGCTCAAAACCCACTTGGTTCTTCTGGAGCCAGCCACTTCTCCAGAAGAGAGGAATTCCTTTAGGTAGCCTGCAGCTACTTGCCACATTTGTGACATTAAAAAAATTTGTGACATTCCTGTTCTGTCTGAGCCCACAACATCCTGTCAGGAAGGGTTCAAATGGGACAAAATCCCCTGAAGTCCCTTACCCTGCACATCTCACTCACCCCAAGCCCCACGGATTTTGACCTGGCATGGATTTAAAATGAAGGAAGAAGACTTCCCTTCATCCTTAATCTTTAAATATCAGTTCTCAGGTGTGTGTTTCAAGGGCTGAAGAGCTCAGGTGCTCTCTTAGTACCTTTCTCCCTTGTTAATACAGCTGAGTCCATGCAGGCAGATGCTTCCCCTCTCCTTTCCTTCTCCCTAAAATAAGGACCTGTCCCTGAGGGATGGATTCCATTAGGTAAAAGACAGGTGAGGGAATGAACAGACAATTAGGCTCCAAGTCCCACAGCCTGGGAAAGCTCATAGAAAAGCAACAGGGATTAAATTTACAGAGTGTGGCTTCTAACAAGGTCACGGTGTTCTGCACCGCTCACTAATGGGGCCATATTTTACAAGGAAACTGTACAATAAGATTTGGTTTTGGAGGGCTGAATCAAAAAAAAAAGCACAGCTTGTGGCTCTTTTGACTTCCCTGCTCATTTCTTGGAGGGAATAGGCAGAGAGTGGGAAAGTTGAGAAACATTTTCTGCGGGGTTGTGTAAATGAAAGTCAATTGAAACCTATGCACGAACCCAAATAAATATTAGCAGTGTGATTACAGATCTGTGAAACTTAACAATGTTGCTGTAATGATGGCTGAGAGGAGCAAAATTCTCAAGGGCCTGATTGTAAGAGCTCAAATGAAATACAATTCCATCTTTCATGTTTTAGCAAGATAATTTCGGTTCGGTTTTGACTAATACAGAATAATGGGAATAAAATATGCTGCCTCAGACTCTGCATTATTGGCTTTACATTATTGGTCCTGACAGCTGGCTTTTAAAATGCAGTAAATATTGGGCAATGCTGTTCTGTTAAGACAAGCCACTTCATCAAGCATATTTCCAAATCACACTTTATTTTCAAAATGTGTTTAATTTCTCTGTGTATCGCAAAGGAGCCCATTGCAAAATTGACCTGCAACGGAGTGCCCTCTACTGCATGTATTTGGGAAAGGAAAATAAAGAAAATCCCTTTAAAATAAGATCTTTACATGCTGAGGCCAGCACTTGTGTCACAGGCCAGTGGACAGTGAACTAAATAAAATATACATACAGGCATTTATCACTCTTACCTTCTTCTAAAGGACTGGATATCACTAAGGGAATAGTAGCCTAAGATAAATATGGACATTTGCACAATCCCTTCCGTGGTTTTCAGTGAAATCAGTGTGTCTTCCCACACCAATATGTGTTTGGAGGATGGACAGTTCTTAGAGAGCTGGAAATCTGCCTTGTATTGCCCTGCTGCCCCACTTCCTTTGGGCTGTTGGGAGGAATCCATCACAATTTGAGGTGAAAAGTCTCTCTGCTTATAGATTTGTTTTCTCAGTCTTTAACCTCTCCTGGTCTCTCATTTGTCCTTCTGTCTGTTTGCCATGAGGTCACCCACGTTAGACTGAACTCCCCTTTTCCTCCCCGTGTCCTTGATGATATTGGAGGCTACTGAGTCACACCCATGGCAAGTGGAGGAGATATTTCACCAGTCTCAGAAGAGGAGAGACTCACAGGTTACAAACATGTCATTGAAACAATTCCACAGCAAGGCCCAAATTCTCAGAGAAGTTTTCCTGGCTTTTTTTCTTTTCTTGGTCTAAATTGGGCCAGCCTAATGCTGAGATTTGTGATGGACCAAACCCCTGCAACCTCTGTTAAAATTCACAATGGCTCTTATCACTGAGTTCCTCAGGGAAGAGAACATCTCTTATCAAAGCATTGATATAAACTAGCATTAAACCTTTTTTGAAACGCCCTCCTTTGTACCACGAAGTCTGTTCTGTCAGCAGTACATGCAGAGCCCCAATTTCATTCTTAAAACCTCAGCTTAAGTCTTGATGAGCCACCCAGAAAGCAATTGAGCTTGATGCATGATCAGAGGTGATCCCTCTGCAGCCATAGGTGGTATTTCAATCCCTAGCACATTTTTGACCACATCACCAGGACAGAGTAGAGGTAGGCAGCAAACAACAAAGTTTTTCAGAGCAACATCATCAATTCTAAAAAGTTCTTCAAACAAAACAGAAACAACACAAGCAGCATTTCCATAACACACAGCGGCCTTGCACATATTTCAGCAATGAATTTGGTGTCTGTGGATTTGTTCCCACAACTGAGCCTTTCCCTTGAGGAAACCCTTATTGATCATTGACAACCTCTAAGGGTGGTATCTCTGCAATTGCTTTCCCTTTGCTCCATACCTGTAAATCTTGTATCTTGTGCTAAATCCCTGTCGACTTCTGTCCACAAAATCTGTGTATTCCTGTGAGCGATGGAAGGGTCCCTTATCAGAGAGGAGCCAGTCGAAGGGGCTTGTGGCATGCTGATCCGAGACAGCAGCAACTGCTAAAACCCAGCAATGAAGACTCAGTGCTATCCACTCCCATAGAGCCATCAGAGAGAACAATTCAGCACCAGCACTGCATCGCCATATCATGCTTCCACTGGGGATTTAGAGCCTTCATTCTCTTAGCTTTCCCTCAACACCTAGACAAAATACACAGTCAATTAGATAAGCACACACTAGGCATCCCTAGGAAGTAGAAACAAGTTTCCTTTCTTTCAGCTTAAAGAGATAGTGGCCTCTACTTTATTATATTTTACATTAGCATAACCCCCACTAGGCTAGTTAACAGTGGAGTGTTTCAGTACTTCAAATGCTGTGAAACTAATGTCTTCATTAACATCATCAGCAATAATATTTACTGTCGAAGGGAAACCTCCACAAATCATCAGGGGAGGGATTGTTGGGGTTTGGATGGGTTTTTTTTTTCCCATTCATGCTAGTCATTAATGAAAAATATGCAACATCAGGTTCTTGTCTGTTAGCAGCAGTACAAAATCATTCGGCAGCGTCTGTACATCAGCTCACAGTTCACACACTGGACAGAAAACAGGTGAGATTCAGAAGACCCAGGCTGATTTCTCTTTTAATGTCCTTGGAAAAATCCCATTGTGGTTTGTCTTCACCCTGTCCAAACCAGCACTGCTGGGCACAGTGACTGCCCTGACCAAGAGCTCTGGAGCTGCCCACAGTGACCCACACCAACTCCAGGTGCTGAAACTTTGGGGTATCTCTAACAGCAGCATTTTGCTTTCAGTCCAAATCACTCCAACTCAGTGGATCAGCCTAGAAACGCTTTTTAAATGGTGCCTAAATTATTTTTTGTGTGTGCCCAACCACAAACCAAGTATTGATTGCATCATGTAGGAGCTCAGTGAAGACAAGCCACAGTTTCCATCTGTACTTCAGGCCCATACCTGTGGAATGGGCTAATGTTTCTAATATCCTGCAGAGATTTCATTTAGACATCTTTGCAGGATCATGAGGTTTTCAGAGAGGACAAAGGTCATGTAGATTCCGAAATATATAGAAACAACCAGTTCCAGTTTTCAGTCTAAGGTGAAACAGCACAGAATGAATTAAAATAGATGAATGTGAGAGCTTTAATTGTTGCTAGCTGATGAGTTTACAGGGAGTAAAACCTTGGACTCACATTCACTCACATCAGCACTCATCATGACATTTTTACCGCGCCCTTTGCTATGATTTTTGCAACTTGGTGGGAAATTTTTTCCTTCCCATCAGTAATTGGGTCTGCAAGTGCACCCTGAAAGAATAAGATATTTCCAACAGTCCTGCAGCTGAACACTCAGCACCCCCACCCATCATAATGAAATTTGTGTCACTGAATAAATATGCTCTGTGCATGTGTGTGAGACATTAATATTCTCAAGAGTCTGCAGGAAGCTGAGTGCCTCCAGGAGAGCACAGAGGTTCTTGTGAACCAACAGGAATTTACAGCCTAAGAATATAATAATCTGTCTATACAACCAGATAAATACTCTGGCTTTACGTGGTGTGATTGTTCGTAACGTGATTTGGACATGATCCTGCAAACAATAAATGTATAAAGAAAGATCCTGCTCATATTTCATGCTGAGCATGTGCCAAGACACTGAATTGTAACCATAAACACTTACAGCCATGCAGCAGTTTCTGACCATAAAACACTGATTGCATTAATTTTATATATCCTTTTGAAATTAAATCCCAGAAGTCTAAAACAGAGACCTCTCAAACTTTTATTCATACTCCCAAGCCATCACTTCCATGCAAAAAGAGCCTGCATATTGAAGTCTGAGTATCATCCTCCTAGATTGGTGAGGTTTTTTTTTCCTTCACAGGTTGAAATTAATGTATTTGAGGTTCCACCACTGCATAACCTTCCTCCCACTTGTATGAGAAAATCTGCAAAGATTTGAAGCAAAACTAGATTGCTCTACAGGCCCATAAAATCCATGATGATCATTTGGTTGCCATTTCCTGCTTAAAAAATAGATCAGTATAAATGAAGAAAACATTCCAGTCACTTCCAGGCCAGCTTTTGCATCACAACAGAGAAAAAAATCCACAAATGCTTTTGACTTTTGTTATCATTAATTGGGGAAAAAGACTTCCATCATCCTTAGCATAGACAGGGAAGATCCTGGGCATAATTTCTTGACATTATATGAAGCTACAGTAAGAGAGTGTCATGAGAATTTTAATTTTCATCCCTACTGCTGTATTAAATTCCTAACTTTTCTATCAAAAAAAAAAAAAAAAAAATTCACATACTTGGTTAAATGAGAGGAGATTGGAGTTTACTTTTCCAGTTTACTCATGAACACTAAAGGGTTTCAGGCTGTTAAGCTGCAGTGATGACTAATTGAGTCCCTTTTGGATTCAAAATGATAATATTAGGACTGGGAAATGAATTACTGTGTATATGTAGCATCTTCCTAAAACTAGACTGAACAAGCACTTGGAAAGGAATAGTGGAGGAGCCAGGGGTTTATTTTTGGCTTAATCCTGCACCTCATAGTGTGTCATAAATTAACCACTGGAAAAACACCTGCAGAGAACCTGTGAGGGTACAGAAGAAAATAATCTGGTTTTAAAGATCTCCTTGTTTTAAAGATCTGTGGAGGTATATTTCAAAAGAGCATAAATATACAGGAGAGGGTATATATATATTTATATATTTATATATTTATACAAATATATATTTATATTTATATCTATAAATCACGTGTGCATTCGTAACTGGTACTTATCCACTTGTCTCTGTTGCCCAGCCATTGTAAAATCATTCTGCACTGCATTAATTCTCATAAAACCCCAAGGAGGAAACTTTAACAAAGAAAGAACAGAAGACAACTGCTAAGGGAGGGGTTAAGCTGTTAGAGGGATCTAAATGTGTTTTTTCCCATTAAAAGATAATTCAGAAAATTCTAGCCAAAGGATTTTTTTTTTTGCGTCGCTTACAGTATCAGAGACATCTTAAAATTCTGAATATTCAAATTCTCTAATTAATGCAAATGCCCTGAAAACATTTTCCAAAGACAGGCAGATGGAACATGCAAAGTTTGCAGTTCCAAAGCCATCCCAGAACTCCAGGGAAGAACAATCTGTATTGAATTTGTGGTAGATAAAGGGTGGGGCATGGCAACTAAAACACGGTCAGGTAACAGAGCTGGTAGATTTTCCAGTAGAGAAGATCATACAGAGAGCAAATAATGCAATATTTATTCCGTGACAAAAAAACTGTCATGTCAACAATGGTCTCTTTGAAGTGCTGGCTGAAAGGACAGCATCAGGTACAGATGCTCTGCACAATTATTTTCTGTTATCCCCACGCTTTCACCCAGCTAGCACTTCTAAATGCTGTTAAGCCTTTGGTCCTTCCTCTAAATTCTGAGGTTAAGGTGAGTTCAAGAAGCAAAACAGGCTAAATTCTCCTTTTTTAGAAAATCTCTTGTCTCCTCCCTGGCACCAGTGCAGCAGGGATTTGACTCAGCATCTTCTGGGAGTGCCACAGCTGAGTCCTGCTTCTCATGGACGTGGAAAGGGTCTGGAGACTGGCAAAATCCAGGGATTTACATCAGGTGAGTGCAGTGCAAACATTGTGGCCACTGGGACAAATTCCATCAAGCTTCAGCTGTGAACAAGAGAACAGGACACCTGTGGTCTTTTTGATGTCCTCGTGTTGTAGGGCAAGCCCCACCAAATTCACTCTTTCTTTTTAAGGTTTTTTTTTTTTTAATATTAAAATTGTATATAATTACATGTGGAAGTTTATGAGCTCACTAAGACACTAAGCTGAAATAGTGCAGATTGAAGTGTCTGCTTGATTTGTGGGTTGAGCTCTCCTGCTTACAGAACATTAATTAATAACCCATCTATACTAAGATACACAAAATAATACAGAGCCAGCCCAGATGTGGGCAGAGCAATGCTCAAAAAAAAAAAAAAAAAAGATAAAAATAAGTAATCTATTGTTACCTCAGTGCATGTAACCTTTTATTTCCCAAGAGGTGAGAGTCAGGTATAATAGAGATGTTTTAATATACAGTGGAGATACAGCTACTAAATTGGTCATTTCTGGTTCACTAGTGGAGCAACCTTTCATGTAAGAGTCAATAAAGCTGATGTTAGGCATCAGCAGTAACTTTTTTTGGGCCAGTTCTCAAGGATCAAGATAAAATAACTGTACAAATGTCTGGACATTTTTAATGAGGTGTGGTTTGGGGTTTTTTTCTTTCAATATTTCTGTCTACTCTGGAGTCTGAGATGTATCTGAGCCCTTGGTCTGAGATATCACAGGGATCTCCTTCTGCCAGTGGAAATGCAGAAGACCAAGGGCTCTCTGAAATCCTTTGGTCTTTATGTTCACTTGAATTCCAAGAAAATGCTGAAACATCCCAGTTCTCCGTGGAAAATTGAGAATCCTCTATGCTGAAGTGGGATTCTCCTGGCTGTGACTTCCCATAACGATGAAATAAAAATTTAAGACTGTTGTTCTCAGATCTGTCCTTTCAAAGGCAAGCAACAAATAACTTTTTGTAACATTTAGAAAATTAACATCTCTAAGATGGTGCTTTTTTATACAAAACACAGAGCTTGGCTTTCCTTGAACTACGCTAAATATTAAATATTACTTATACATCTTTGAAAAATAAACAAACAAAGAAAAAATATCATAACAGATGGAGGGGAATACATCCAATTCTGTCTGTAGGCAGTTGGATTTCAGCTAGCTCATAATTTTACCATTTATGAGGGGTTTGGTACTCCATCCCTCCATTACTCACGAACCTCAGGGATTTCAAAGTTACTACTTTTGATCAAGTGTAGCAGAGCACTCCTCGTTTTTCTTTTGGATTGCACCTCATGGAAAGCAGGAATGGGGCAAACCTTTTGTTTTCCAGGTATTACACAAAATCCTCAGGAATGCTACAGCTTTGAATCAACATTTTATTTACTGCAGCTGGGTGGGAAACAGTGATGCTCAGAGAGGGCAAGATAAGTTCAGACCATTATTTTTTTTTTTTTAAAGGCGTTTCGACACTGAAAAATGGAAAAGCCATTTTGCATAAAGAATAAAGCAATAGTCTGTGCCTCAGAGATTGCTCTTATCTGCTGCAAGCCCTCGGGTTTATCACTTCAGGTGTCTCTGCTTTCACTTCCCCATCTGAAGTGTGAGGATCACATTGCCCACCTTGGTAAAGCACCGTTATCATCAGGGATTCTTATGCTTTCTTTATTTTTTTTTGCATTTTTCTCATGCTAACAGTTTGAGGTGAATGAGACCGGAGGAGGCACCTGTCCATGGAATTCTGAAACAGCCATGGAGCTGAGGATGAGCTGTGGGAGGAAAGAGCAGCAAGTGCTGCAATCAGCATCAGCTAGAGAGGAGAAAGGTGGAGCAGAGAGCAGAAAGTGTCTCAGCTGTGCTCTGCTCTGGGCTTGGCCATCGCACAGGTTGTGCTCTTCAAAGGAAGATACTCAAATCCACAGGAAAAACATCTCCCAGAAAGAACTTCTGGAAGGATGGAAAAAGGATTTGTGAGCTGAGGTGGGCTGCACTGTCCCGTGGTCATGGGCAGATGTTGGACAGGGCTCCAGTCTGATGTCTGGTGTAGATTCAAGTGACCCAACAGCACCTTTGGCAGAATAAAGAACCAGAACAGGCCTTTGGGCCATTGGAATCACTGAATCACAGAGGTTTGGGTTGGAAGGGATCTTAAAGCTCAGCTCATTCCAGTGCCAAGTGGCCCAGATTGCTCAGAAGGATCAGGGTAGAGGATGGTGAGACCCCCCAGCAATCAGATCTGACACTGAGCTGCAGGGGACAGCGTGTGGAAAATCAGGAGGTATGACAAGAAATAGAAAACAGACAAGCCATGATTGTCAACATGATTTTCCCGAGAGGGGTTGGATCAGCTTGTTCTCTGATGTTCGTTCTGAGCCACAGTAATCTGGGAAAAAAAAATCTGAAAGGAGAAATTAATTCTGTGTCTGACAAGATTAGAAGAGTTTTACATTCCAGGCTCAAGAATAAGTCTTCATATCAGTTCCTGGTAGCAGTTTGACTCCATGCAAATCAGCATCTTTCCTTTATTCAGAGATTCATCCACTGACAGATTTTAGCTTTCTTCTCTCCTCTCAAAGACACGACCCTGTAACTATGTCCTTAACAGCTGAAATAGGATGTCTGATTTTTAATTTTTTGTAAAACAACCCTGCTATTTTCTTTCCCTCATCCCTGCCTTCAGAGAAGAGGAGAAAACATAAAATGCAGCCACAGCAAGAGGGAATATCTGCCAGCCCAACCTCTGCAGCCACCCTGGGGTCTGTCTGGAATGCGAGGGCTGGCTGCTGATTGTCACAGCTCTTGCCCACAGAGCTTGGTATTTGCTCTGTCCCTGCAGAATTCCACTCCTGAAGTGCCTGGGAGACTTGAGTTGATGTCCCCATGTGTTTTTTGTCACCTCCCAGTGCAGCAAGTGCCAGCCTCCTCAGCCCATGGAGCATCTCCTGGCTGTCAGGCGTACCCAGGTAATTGTTTCAATGCCTGATATTTGTAAAAGACCTCATTTTTCCCTTTGCTGCCCAAATCATGATGTATAAATTCCCTTGGGCACTCTTTAAACCTGTTAATTCGAGTTCATCCTCCTGTGCAAACGGATCCTTATGTGTTTTAGCTGATGATGTAAAGCAGCATCCCCAAAATGCCACCGCGGTCTTTCTGCCTTAATGAGTGAATCTGTTCCTGCAAGGAGCCCACTGAGGGGAAGGAATCACCTGTCAAGGCTGTGAGAGCACAAAAAGACCTCCACAGCCTTAACCAGCCTTATCTGGGTCCTCCACCCACCTCAGCCTCACCAGGGGCTCCAGGGGTTCCAGTTTGTGTGGGGCTGCTGGGACTGTGTAGGTGAATAAAGGGAGAAATCATTGAGCCACAGAATGATTTGGGTTGGAAGAATCTTAAATTCTATCCAATTCCACCTCCTGTCATGGGCAGGGACACCTTTCACTGTCCCAGGTTGCTCCAAGCTCCATCCAACCCGGCCTTGGGCACTGCCAGGGATCCAGGGGCACCCACAGCTTCTCTGGGAATTCTATTCCAGGTTCTTCCCACCCTCACAGGGATGAATTTCTTGTCAGTGTTCAATCGAAGCCTCTAAATCTACTCTCTCTCAGTTTAAAGCCTTTCCCCATTTTCCTTTCACTACATGATCTCATAAAATCCACTCAAGTCCTCACCGTGTCTCAGTTCCTCACCTTTAAATGAGGGCTAGCACCAAAAATTCGTGACAGAGAAGAAGATACAGAGGGAGCTAAAAGGATTTCTGATTTCTGGAAGGGATGAGCAGGACCCTGGCTGAGCCCTGGCTTTCTGACCAACACCAGGGTGCCACGAAGACACAGAAAACCTGCTAAACCTGCTGCCTTGAGAGCTTGAGGTCTGCTCCAGGCTGGGTGTCTGCACTTGTGCAACCATAAAAGTCCATTGGGGTTGAAGCACGTAGGGGATGAAACTCAACCTTTGCAAGGGCACACAGACAGAAACTCCTTGCACGCAAAAATTACCTGCAAAAACTCTCTGCATGAAAATTCTTCTTGGCATTTCAGCCTTTAGTCACTCTTCCATTCCAAAAGTTGTGCTAAACGCTCTCCCAAATGGTCCAAAAATTTTTGGCTGAATCATCTGGTGGTGTGAAAGGTGTTAGAAGGGACACAGAGCTCTCTTGGAATAAGTTTGGGAGTACGGAAAAATAACAGCTTTGGCAGAGGTTCTGGTCCAGCATTTCCTCAGGCACAGGCTGACATGTGTTGCTGTGACACACAATTTTGGGAGCTTTCAACTTCGAAGGAAATCCCAACAGGAGACACGTGTTTAGAAGTTTTCATTCCATCTTACTGGATTTTTTTTTTTTCTTTAAAGCTAATGCTGAACTGAAGAAGATCCAGGTTACAGAGAGGAAGGGGAGCACTTGGAGCTGAGTTACCTTAAATTATAACTTTGATTTTGCTGTATAAGCCCTGCCAAGCCCCTTAACCTTCTTTAATGACAGTTTCTGTAATGAGGCCTGAACAATCAATGCTTATAGAATGCTTTCAAATTATTGGATGGAAAAAATGTTATAAAAAGAGGAGGTTGATTACTCCATGAACACAGTGGCTGGCTATTTTTTGTTGCCGCTTAAAATTTCTGTTCCTGGAGATTTTGCAGCAAATGCTCAGGAAAAGAATGGAGAGGAAAGGAATTTTCAGGCTCAGGCAAAAATAGAAGTTTCTTTGGAGCTGTTGGAGTGCTAATATTGTTTAACAATAATGAAGGGGTAAAATAATGGTGTATAGCTGCTCTCTGGACTTGAGAGCCAAAATAGCAATGAGCTGTACTGATTGCAACGGGGACAGATTTACAAAATCCAACCTGGTTCCTTGTACTTCCATCCCCTCAGATATTACCTGACCTAAGCCACAAATAATGTGGATGGGGGTTCTTTTATTTCTAAGAGTGATTCCCTCAGTTTAGAGGTTCTGACTCAGCCTTGGATATAGCCCTCTAATTTTAGCTCAGGCTGTACCTGGTCAAGGATTTACACTCTCCTTGATTTTATTCTCCAGGTGAAAATTAGTGGTTACAACTTAGACCAGTAGTTAAGAATAACATCCATAAAGATCTAATGGCATGAAATTTTTCTTTCAGTGCCTTTTTCTGGATGCCTTGCCAGAAGAATGGATTATTTTGTATATTTTATTTCTTAACAGCGACATCTAATAGAATGGTAATGTTTTTATTTTTCCCTTTTATTACGTCTTTGCAGACAATAGTGCTCCAGATCCCACAGCATATTTTACAGCTGATTTCACAGATGGCATATACGGTTTTCAGCTGATATAAATGGATGGTTAAAACTCCTTTCAGGTTCCTCATCTTCAACCTATTTATTCCAGCAGGAAAAAAACCCAACAACCTTACACCACCTGTTGTGCCAGCTCCCAAGGCAGGACTCAGAGAAGCTTCAAGAATCCATTGCTCCACAGTCAAAAACTCTTGCACGATTTTTCCCTTTTGCTGCAGCTTTCCAAGCCTGTAGCCACTGCATGGGCAGTAGCCAGGTCCTCTTAAATGTTCATGTTAGAGCTATTAATTTTTTATAGCCGGAGTAGAGACTTTTATGGCTGGCTGAGCAAAGATTCAAGCTCCAACAAACCAGTCCGGGGCTAATTGCAGCTCAGGATGGATTAAAGCTTGATTGTACAAGTAATAATTGTGTTATGTGTACTGGGCAGCCTGCTATCTCACATAAATCTAGCACCAAAGCTGCCTTGCAAGGCTTGATTTTTGACAGGATTAGAAGAAAATTGCAAAATTAGAGAGAAAAAAAAAAAAAGTCTATCTGGTAAAAGTCTTTGTTATGAACGTCATGCTACAAGGAGTGAAAGTCAGAGTTTGCATCAGGAATTGCAATGTCTCTACTGTTTTAATTTAGATGTGACCCAGCCTAAAACTGCCCAAGTACGAAATCATCACTATTTCTTGTTGCAGCTGACAGAAAAACACGTTCTTATTTAGTAGAAATTTGTTCAGCTGGTGGTGAGGAGCTTTAAAGTTTCAGCAGTGCCTGGACAGTGCTGAATGAGAGACACAGGTCTGTTTATGAGGAATTACAGATCACTGCAGTCTCTCTGAGTATGAGGAGCATCAGTTTTCTTTATCACAGCCTATTTTTTTTCCAGAAAGACAGAGAAAATGTTCTAGACTTTGCCTGGCCAAGACAAGCTAGCATGAAGAAGTCAAGCTGGTTTATATATGAGTACTTAAAAAAAACCAAACAAAAAAAACCAAACCCAAGCCACTACAATCTCTTCAACTAATGTGAATCAATCTAATAAACTCGAGCTAACAGAGAGCTTAAAGGGTGCTTAGGTGGTTACTAAAGCTTTTATTTCTTAAGCCAATGAGTCAGATGCACATCCCAGAGGAGCGGTGACTTAAAAAGAGAACATCACCAACTAATGGCTCTCTGTGAGATAAATCCACAGTCCCCAGAGCCTGGCAGCAGGATGAGCCTCGACCTGCACAAACAGTGCTGCTTCACCTAAACCAGCATCCTCCTCAGAAATGTTGGTACAGAGCTAAAGGAATAAAGGGATTGATGCAAGAAATGCTGAGCAGCTCCATGGTCTGGAGAAAAGGAGGTGGGTGTCATGAGTGTCACCTCTGCCCCAAACCACAGCAGTTTGAACCTTCAGGGCAGCCCATTGAGTACAAACCACGGAGGATTATTCAGTATTAAAATTGTTGTCACGTCCATGTGTTCTGTCTGTCCAGCAGTTTGTTAATGAGGAGGGATCAATAATGTTTTAGGTGAAAAACAGCGAAATGAAAAAAAAATACACTTGGGCTGGCACCTCCATCCATGATGACCTTTTTCAGCATTTAGCAGGGTTTTTCACCAGCCTCCTCAGAAATAGATGTCAAATAAGGGGGAAAAAAAATAAAATGCTAAGAAATAATATTTATAATGGATTTTAATAATCCCATTTGACTTCAGTGTGGTCATCCATGTTCGGTTAACCAGGTGTTTCTGTCATTTCCAGCAGATTTATGAGCACTGAAAGAGCTAAATCAGCCCTACAGAATTCTCAGTAGCCATGAATAATATGGGATTAAGGGTACAGAGCAGTGCTCTGATTCCTCAGATTTACATCCTTTACTTGCCAATGTCTAATAAGTGCCTCACAAACCACTTTTCTCATTAATCAAGCGCTGGTGGATGTGGCTCCTCTGCAAAGGAGCAGAATTTTTCCCCATTAATGTAACTGCTACAATAGGATCTCACCTCATTACGAGACAAACCACTGCAGTTTAATGGTGTTCATTTAGCTAACAACATATATTGCTTGGTCAATCTTCTCCTGAAGGTGGAACGAAGTCTGTGGCCTTTGTGAGAGGCTCATTAGTTAAAGTTGAGGAGCTCTGATGTGGCAGAGTGTCCTTCTTCCCTCTCCTCAGAGCATTCATTTCGTGGCACACAGAGCAGGTGAAGAGAAGGGAAACAGGCTGGGCTAAATAATCATTCCCGTGGTATCAGCCAGGGGAAAAAAAATAAAGTGATCACACAGAGATGTAGTGAACATCCTTTATATTTATATCCATGTATGCATATGTATATATAAACTGTATTTGTGTGTGCACACAAACTGTGCTATGTGTAAATTAATAACCTCAAAGCCCAAATTTATTCACACCACGGTTTTCAGCAGGGTCACAAGGTGCTGATCACCTGCAGCTCACTGGGGCTCTCTCAATCTTACTCAACTCCACACAGAAAAATGATGATTTATAAATGATGAAAAAAACACCGAGGCCTAGACCAATGTAAGATGATAAATTCTTCCATTCTTCAGTATTTTAATGTTCTTTGGCTCAAGAGGTGCAAAGCCTCCCACTGCTCAGTCTGCAGCATGGAACTTCATGATGCTCATTTTTGTTTCCTTCTAAACCTGAAGTTCGTTGTGGTTCCAAAACGCTGTTCTGGAAATTGATCTTGCTTTAATTGAAGTTAACAGGGATGTTCAGCTCTCCTTTAACCATCCAAGATCAGGCAGAACACACAGACACTGAGCAAAAGGAAAACAACGATAGGAAGAGAATACAGCTGCGAAATTTTTTTTTTTTAAAAAGTGTTCTCTTATGATGATACGGGGTGAGATCAAGAAGAAGTTGGATGGTTTCCCCAGGAAATGCCTGGCTGGAGACTCCCTGCAGCTCTAGCAGGACACTGGTTCCAGTGCAACCCTTCTCAAAGGGCACTTGGGCTCTGCTTGTCAAAGTGTATTTCTGGTGGTTTTGCTCCCATATGAGATTACCAGGAGAGTAAAAAACTATCTCCTTCTGATTTTGAGGAGAGGTGAAGCTTTGGGAAGAATAAGAAAGAGCTACTCTAGGTATGGCTGAGAGCTAGAAAATAACATTTCCAGAAACTATCACCTAATACCTTCCACCGTGGTTTTTCTCCTCAGGAAAACTTAGGTAAGTCGTTTGACCATCCAATTTTCCATTTAGATTTTCAAAAACTGCTGAAGAAGCAAGACTGCTGATGGAAAGATCTTCCTTTTGTTTTCAATGCGTGTTGCATCCCAAGCAAAAAATGACTTCTCAATCACAATCAGCTACGATTTTGAATTAATACAAATGAAGTAAAAATACTTTAGCCCCATAAATCATTGTCTGGGACTGAGAGGAGGGAAAAGTCACTGTATGTGATGAAAAAATAAAATTTTTGACACCTTGGTGTAAACAAGGAATCAACTTCTGTCATTAATTCTTCACAGAGACATTCAGAGAGCGGTAGAAAAAAAATAGCAAAGGGTAAGACGGGGTGATTGCACCACTTGAAGATCCTCAAGTTGTTTTGTTGGCTTGTTGTACAAATGCTGCCTCCTGCACTGAGCTCTGTAAGAACATTCAGCCTTCTTGTTTTCGTGTTTCTCAGTCAACGTTTTCACTCACAGGGTTTCAGCATCTCATGAGCAAGCACCCCAAACACGACTCCGCTGAACTCAGCATCTGCTGGGGAGGTTTGCTCTCACTGGAGGTGGATCAGCTCACAGAAAATATCACAGATCTCTTTTTTTTTAATTCCTCCCCTGCTTAAATTACGCACGTCTCGGAGAGAAAAATAGTTGGAGGCAAGGATTTGTAGGTAGTTTCTGGGTGGAACTCTGCAGATTGGCACTGCAACAGCATCTGAGACCGAGGGGCTGTTGCTATGCTTAGACACAGAGAGGAGGAGATCCAGTCAAATGTTTCTATTCCCAAAGCTGGTCCTGTGGCAAAGCTGATAGAGCACCTATTTAAAATGAGTAACTCCTCGTAGGGATGGGGCTGAGCAGTGACAGCAGTCTGGGGAGTCTGATACCTAAACTGATTGCTCCTCTGAAGTTATTCCTGATATCCTGCACATGCAAGCAGGGCCACTCCAGCTTTATCTCTGTACACTTAAATGTGTCAGAGTCACTCATCTCTGAACATACAGACTCTGTAAGCTTCTGACTTCACTTCTTTTTATAGCATTCTTTTGTGATGTCGTATTTATTAAACGTGGGGTTTTTTCTAGGGAAAAAGTTATTTTTGTTTTTTTTCTGACAGGCTTGCTTGTCAGGTACATGCCTCTGAATTACTCTGCATTTTCTCAAAATCAGGTCTGTCTCACATTCGCCTTCATTTCATATGGATCCATAACTGATTTTGCTGCTACAACAGAACAGCCCTCTCTTATCGCATACATTACATTTTTCTGCCAGTCATGAATTCACTTTACTTCGCATGCATTCACTTGCTTAATCTCTACACGGAATCATTACAACTCCGAGCTGACGTCGTCCCTCAAAGCGACTCCTGAACAGTAAATCACGCCACATTCCACTCTCTCCCCACTCTGCGCTACACAGTCTATCACTAAATGAAAGCTACCCAGAAAATGCACTCGAAGGCGGCGGTGAATCCCAATCCAGCCTATGGGTGACCCAGCCCTTACCTTTTCAAATTCACGATGATCCCTAAGAAAGCGCAGCCCGGAGAGCGGGTCCGCCCGGCGATGCGGGGTGACAGCTTACACCCTATTTTCCTTACAGCGTGCTGCATCTAGTTCACGCTGCTGTCTCCGGGATTGGCTGGTGCAGCTCAGGACTCCAGCCCGGAGCACCCTGCAGCCCTGCCTTAACCCTTTGCGGTGCAGCCTCCGCTCCCTCTGCGGGCGGCACGCACGGCTCCCCGCACGGGGTGGGTGTTTTATCTTTCCCCCCATAAAACCAGCTGCTCTCGGCTGCGGGGGATGAGAAGAGGGGCGGCGGGGGGACAGCCGGGGGTCCCGCAGCCGGGACAGCCGCTCCTCCCGGTGCTGCTGCCGGGAAGGGCGGCGTGTCCCCCCCGACCCCCGCCCGGTCACCGGCCCCTCCTGCCCTTTCCCCCCCGGGGGACACACGGAGGAGAGGGGCAGATTAAGCCCAGGCAGGCTGGACGCTGAGTGGCATCCCTAAAGGTGTTCCCTGTGCCAGAGCCACCTCCCTGGATGCCCGTCTGCCACACCGGCAGGTGGGAAATTGGGAAATGAGCTCCCGGCCAAAAGGGAGTCCCAAATCCACGAGGCTTCAGGGGAGGTGGAGGTAATCCTTGGCAGTGAAGGCAGACAAGGGCAAGCAGGGAGCCTGGATATCTAAATCCAGGGAAGAGAGGTGTTTGGGAGCATCCCTCGGGAATGGGCCGCGGGGCTCGGGAGGTATCTCCACACCGCCAACGTATTGCAGAAGAACCAACTCCTACAAAGCAAAAAAAAAATGGGCTGCTGGCCATTATTCCTCTTTTTTCTGAGTCATCCAGCCCCATGTGAGAAGAAGGCAACCCTGGGCTGGGAGTGGGGAATGCTGGAGACCGAGGGTACCGGGAATCTTCCCCGGTTACCACGCCTGACTCTCGCTTGTTGCAATCGCCCATTAAAGCCCCGCGTTACTCGCATTGATTTATTTGGTGTTGCGTGCAGAGGGTTTGATGTGCATCCCCTCGCCTTCCTCTGAGCACGGGAATGCCACCCGCTCCCACCTGTGCCACTTTTGCTGCCCAGACACCCCTCTCAGAGCTAAATAACCCTGCTGCCCTCCTCCTGTGCCTCACCAACTCCCATCGCCGGCAGCAGAGGCGATATCGAGTGCTCTCGAACCCGGGAAATATTCTGCTGATGGGCACATAAATCTCTTCTGCAGAGCGGTAACATTTAAGCAGCACGGCGAGGCGAAGCTCACTGGCTGAGCTCTTCCCACCATAACACAAACCCCTCGGGATTTGC